>BSBK01014452.1:0-5000 GCA_027943335.1 Chamaecyparis obtusa
ATATATATATATATATATATATATATATATATATATATATATATATATATATATATATATATATATATATATATATATATCTATGTATGTATGTATACATATATGTATACATCTATATATATATATATATATATATATATATATATATAGATGTATACATATATGTATACATATATATATATAGATGTATATATATAGATGTATACATATATGTATACATATATGTATATAGATGTATATATATAGATGTATACATATATGTATATATATATATATATATATATATGTATACATATATGTATACATATATATATATATATATATATATATATATATGTATACACACACATATATATATATATATATATATATATATATATATATATATATATATATA
The DNA here is from genome assembly GCA_027943335.1 of Chamaecyparis obtusa. NCBI lineage: Eukaryota > Viridiplantae > Streptophyta > Pinopsida > Cupressales > Cupressaceae > Chamaecyparis > Chamaecyparis obtusa. The sequence continues at coordinate 398 of BSBK01014452.1, forward strand.
TACATATATATATATATATATGTATACATATATGTATATATCCCACCCAAATTTTTGACCTCATCCGGGGCCTCTAAAGCTTTCAAAACTAAGCTCAAAGTTTCTGTACCCTACTGCCAATACCGAAAATTTTCAATATCTTCCAATATACACTTGATCTGGCAATGAAACTTTACTGGCAGACTTATATGACCAAAATGAACCTCCAAGAAAGAAATCATATCATTCTAAGCACATACAAAAATTACCAAAAATAGTGACTTTCCATAAATAACAGCTCTGCACAAAATAACCCTTATTGAATATAAAAACATAAATATTTTTGGGTGATGCAAGATTGCTCTTACACCCAGGATGCTCCTGCATCAGACACCCAGGGTAATTTGAGAAGTGACCCTGTGACGACTTAGGTGCGCAGAGGAAAACCAAGACGGTTAATCTCCTCCTTTGTTAGCCATGATGAATCTTCAACAGGTCATCCTTTCCACTTGACCAAATATTCTTCATATGTCCTATTCCTTGTGCTTCTGCCAACACGACTATCCAGTATATCTTCAATCTCCTTAGCGTCTGAACTAGTTGCTGGAATATTCCACTGTGCTGCTGTGATCTCATCTTCAACACCTCCTTCGTGATACTCTGTCAAATCTGAAATGTTAAACACTGGTGAAATATTCAGCTCAATAGGCAATTCTACCTCATATGCATTTCCTGAATCATGCTTCTTCAGTATCTTACATGGCCCAAACTTCTTCATTTTCAGCTTGTTATATGTACCAACTGGGAACCGCTCCTTCCGCAAATGAACCATGACTTCATCACCAACCTGAAATTCCTTATGCCTCTTTTTCACATCTGCCTTAGCCTTATACTGTGCATTCATCTTGGCAATATGCTTCCTCACCTCCTCATGGATGTTCTTCAAATGTTCTACAAAATCTTCAGCTTCAGCACTACTTATTTCTCCTTTATCTATCTTTCTCAATTCAGATGCATTTCTTGGACTACTTCCATATATAATCTGGAATGGTGATTTAACAGTGCTCCTGTTGACAGAATTATTATATGCAAATTCTGCCTGTGGTAAAATCAAATCCCATCCTGTTGGCTTATCTCCAACCAAACATCTCAGCAAATTTCCCAAACTCCTATTCACCACCTCTGTCTGTCCATCAGTCTGTGGATGATGTGATGAACTGAATTTCAAATCTGTCTTCAACTTCTTCCACAATGTATGCCAGAAATATCTAACAAACTTAGTGTCCCGATCTGAAACTATGGTCTTTGGCAAACCATGAAGTCTCACTACTTCTCTGAAAAACAATTCTGCTACATCAACGGCATCATTAGTCTTCTTGCAGGGAATGAAATGTGCCATCTTTGAAAATCTATCAACCACCACAAAAATTGAATCATGTCCCTGCTGAGTCCTCGGTAAACCAAGAACAAAGTCCATGCTGATATCCTCCCAAGGCTTCTCTGGTATAGGTAATGGCTGATACAACCCTGTATTCTGCTTCACTCCTTTCGCCATCTGACATACTCTGCAACTCTGTACAAACTTCTTCACATCTTGCTGCAACTGTGGCCAATAGTAATTCTCACTAACCAAAGAAAGGGTTTTGTCACGACCAAAATGTCCAGCCAATCCTCCACTATGCTTCTCCTTGATGAGATTCTCCCTCATAGAACTTCGTGGAATGCACAATTGACTCCCTTTGAATAGCATATCGTCCTGGATGATGAAATCCAGCCATTTCATCCTGTCTAGAGTAACAGGTTCTGTACAAGCTTTCCAGGCTTCACCAAAATCAGGATCCTCTAGATACAAATTCTTGAGTTCCTTGAACCCAACCACTTCAATCTGTATTTCTGTCAGCAATAGTTGCCTTCTGCTAAGAGCATCTGCAACCCTATTAGACTTTCCACTCCTGTGTTTCAAAATAAATGTATAACTCTGCAAAAACTCAACCCATTTCAAATGTCTTTGATTCAATTTTCCTTGACTATTCAAATATTGCAAAGCTTGATGATCAGTATACGAAACAAACTCCTTAGGAAGCAGATAATGTCTCCACTTCTTTAATGCCTGAACTATAGCATAAAATTCCTGATCATAAATAGAATATTTCCTCTTGGCATCATTTAACTTCTCACTGAAATAAGCAACAGGTTTACCTTCTTGGCTCATAACAGCTCCTATTGCGGTACCACTAGCATCACAATCTACTTGAAACACCTTATTAAAATTTGGAAGTGCTAAAACAGGTTGTTCTGTAACTTTTTGTTTCAACAATTGAAAACTCTTTTCTGCCCCATTAGTCCACTTAAATTCTTTTCTATCCCCTCTCATTGTTTCAGTCAAGGGTCCACAAATACTGCTAAAATTTTGGATAAAATTTCTGTAAAAGCTAGCCAGACCATGAAAAGATCTTACCTCACTAGCACTCCTTGGAGTAGGCCATTCAAGGATAGCCTGTACCTTCTCTGGGTCCATTTTTAGACCTTCTGCTGAAACTACGAATCCCAAATACACTAACTCTTTCTTCACAAAACTGCACTTCTTCAAATTAATCAATAATTTCTCTTCTCGCAGCTTCTCAAATACCATACGAATATGCATCATATGCTCCTTCAATGTCTTACTAAAGATCAAAATATCATCTAGGTAAATAATGACAAACTTACCCAGAAATTCTTTCAGAACCTCGTTCATGAGCCGCATGAAAGTGCTCGGTGCATTGGTTAGCCCAAAAGGCATGACTAACCACTCATATAGTCCTTCCTTTGTCTTGAAGGCAGTCTTCCATTCATCTCCTTCTCTGATCCGAATCTGATGATATCCACTCTTCAGATCTATCTTTGAAAAATATACAGCTCCACTCAAACAGTCCATAATATCATCCATTCGTGGCAATGGAAACCTGTACTTGATTGTGATCTTGTTTATTTCCCTAGAATCTGTACACATCCTCCATTCTCCATTCTTCTTTGGTGCTAATACCGCTGGTACAGCACAGGGACTCAGACTCTCACGGATCAATCCTTTCTGTAACAGTTCATGTACTTATCTGTTCAACTCCTCACTTTCTGCAGGTGTCATTCTGTGTGCTGCCTTATTCAGCAAACTCGCTCCTGGGATCAAGTCCATCTGATGACTGATCCTCCTGACTAGTGGTAATCCATCAGGCACGTTATCGGATACAATATCCTGAAACTCATTCAACAACTCTGCAACTTCTATAGGAACATCTTCTACTTCCTCTTTACCAGCTTTTGGAATTAAAGAAAAACATACATGCTCATGCCTCATACCATCTAGGAAATTTCTTCCATCAACAAAAGTTATCCTTGCAGTACCACATACCTTTTCTTTAGTCTCCTTCAATGGTTTTAGCTTATGTCGCACTCCATCCTTTGTCAGGGAATAGGTATTCGCATGACCATCATGTACAGCACATCTGTCAAACTGCCATGGTCTACCCAACAACATATGACATGCATCCATAGATATGATATCGCACAATACCTCATCTTGGTATCCGCCAACCTTGAACTTCACTAGGCATTGTTCATTGACCATGACCTTGTGGTCATCCTGTACCCAGGCAATCCGATATGGATGTGGGTGTTTCTATCTCTTGAGCTTCAACTTTGTCACCATCTCTTCTGACACCAAATTGTCAGTGCTTCCACTATCAATAATCACATCACAACATTTACCCTCACACTTGCATCTAGTGCGAAACAAGCTCCTCCTTTGCTCAGGTTCATTCTCACCACTCAACAGGACTCTTCTGTTAATCAACGTTTCTCCTCTTTAAGCATCTTCAAAATTTGATGATCTGGCATCTTCATCTACATGTGCAACTCTGGCCTGGCCTTCATTTCTCCTATCTGTTCTGCCTTGGCACTGAGGACATTCAAATGCCCTGTGACCTTCTTCTCCACCGTGAAAACATGTTCCACAGAAGCCACCTCTTCCAGATCCTTGTCCTCTTCCTCTTCCTCTCTAATCTCTATTATTCTGATCCTGGAAGCGATTGGAATTATTTCCTCGCTGATTCTGATTGCTACTAGCCTCATCCTTCTTTTTCGGATCTTCATTTCGGCCACCATATGACCGTCCACCAGATCGTCCACCGTGACCTCTTTCGTTTTGTCTGCTCTCGAACTTCTTGTTCAGCTTTTCCTCTACTTTTAGGGCAAATTGGTATGCCTCCTCAATACTGCTCATTCGAACCAGATTCAACTCCTCCTGAATGCTTGGCCTTAACCCATTAAGGTATCGGGCAACTTTCTCCTTATCAGCTTCTGCATGGCCTGTTCTGATGAGGAGTCGATAGAACTCCTCTGTATACTCCTGAACAGATCTTCCTGCTTGCTTCAAACTTTGCATTTTCTTTAGTAGATCAAGCTCATAATCAACAGGAATGAACTGTCACTTCAATTTATCCACCATCCGATCCCATCTTGTGATTTTGTCTTTCCCTCTTCTATTTCGCTCCAATTGAATTTCTTGCCACCAGATCTTCGCATGACCTTTCAGTCTGGCCTTTGCAAATTTGACCCTATCAGGATCCTCAACATCTTCATACTCAAA
>BSBK01014452.1:7500-48159 GCA_027943335.1 Chamaecyparis obtusa
GTACCATGCCTATTGATAATCTGATAGCTCAACAAAGTCATTGGGAGGTTAAACAAGAACAACCAAATAGATCTTTGAATTAGTCAAAGATTATGGAGAGCGGGGAAGGGTTTGGTAAAATGAGAAGCTATACTAGAAATTATGCAAGCACCATAGAACTGACCACATTAATAAATTTAAAGAAGAGATCAGTGTGGTGTGACATTATGAAGAAAGTCTTTTCGTTTCGATGGTGCAACCCCAATATTAAGAAGAATGTCTTGTCGCTTCAATGCCAGTGCTGCCTCTATCTCAGACTTTCGCCATTGCTTCTCATCAGTACTCTAAGATATGGCGGGGATTGTTTTCTTTTGGACATCATAGTCCACCATAAATTCTCTATAAATCATCATGCGTTAAAGTATTCTGCATGTTTCTGAATGACTTACTCGAAGAATTTAATTTTTACCATAATTTTGGCTCCATGGATTGTCATTTTACACTTGGAGAGAAGCTACGAATTGCAAGAATTTGAAAAAATTGGTTTATCTCATTTTCTTTCTTTGCCATTTCTGAGTAATACAATTTTATTTTTGTCCGTCTTAAATGATTTCACGTTCAAATGTGTCAAAAGGGGTCCTAAGACCCCTTAAGACACACTTGAGAATTCAAACGTGTCAAAATGGGTCATGGCAACTCCCTAGGGGTCCTAGTACACCTTATCATGTGTTAGGACCCCTAAGGAGTCGCTATGACCCCTTATGACATGTTTGAGTGCTCAAGTGTGTCTTAAGGGGTCTCAGGACCCCTTCAGACACACTTGAGCATTCAAATATGTCAAAAGGGGTCATGGCAACTCCCTATGGGTCCTAACATGTGATAAGGTGTACTAGGACCCCTGGGGAGTCCCCATGACCCCTTTTGACACATTTGAATGCTCAAGTGGGTCTTAAGGAGTCTTAAGACCCCTTTGGACACACTTGAGCATTCAAATGTGTCAAAAGGGGTCATGGGGACTCCCTAGGGGTCCTACTATGCCTTATCACATGCTAGGACCCCTAGGGAGTTTCCATGACCCCTTTTGATACATTTGAATGCTCAAGTGTGTCTTAAGGGGTTTTAGGACCCTTTTTGACACATTGGAATGCTCAAGTGTGTCATAAGGGGTCTTGGGACCCCTTTGGACACACTTGAGCACTCAAATGTGTCAAAAGGGGTCATGGGGACTTCTTAGAGGTCCTAGTACATCTTATCACATGTTAGGACCCCTAGGGAGTCCCTATGACCCCTGTTGACACATTTGAATGCTCAAGTGTGTCTTAAGGGGTCTTAGGAAAACTTTTGACACATTAGAATGCTCAAGTGTGTCTTAAGGGGTCTTAAGACCCGTTCAGACACACTTGAGCATTCAAATGTATCAAAAGAGGTAATAAGGGCTCCCTAGGGGTCCTAGTATGTCTTATCATGCATTAGGACCCCAAGAGAGTCCCCATGACCACTTTTGACACATTTGAATGCTCAAGTGGGTCTTAAGGGGTCTTAGGACACCTTCAGACATAGTTGAGGGTTAAAATGTGTCAAAATGGGTCATGGGGAATCCCTAGGGGTCCTACTATGCCTTATCATGCACTAGGACCCCCAGGGAGTTTCCATGACCCCTTTTGACACATTTGAACACTCAAGTGTGTTTTAAGGGGTCTTAGGACACCTTTTAACACATTGGAATGCTCAAATGTGTCTCAAATTTCTTTTCAACTTGTGAAACTAATTCTTTTTCTTCCTTTTTATTAGATTCAGAACTTTCTTCTTTAATTGCTACAAATCCTATTTCCTCAAAGTTATCATTATCACTGTCACTTAAATGTTTTTCAATTTTTGCTTCAAGATCTTCATCATTTGCATAATAACATTCTTTAGATCTCTTAGGTTTAAAGTTATTTCTATACTTCTTAACTCTTTTAGGACATTTAGATGCAAAATGACCATATTCTTGACAAGTCCAACATTTAAAGATTTTCTTACCATCTGGTTCTCTTTTTACAAGTAATGCAATACCTTCTTCAATCTTCTTATCTTCCTCAAATCTACTACTACTGGCATAATCTCCATTCACACTAGTACTTCTTGTAGGTCTAATGTTAAGAGTACTGAATGTTGTTTCCATTCTAGGTAGCTCTCTTGATAATCTCAAGTTCATCTCTATTGTTTCTAATCTTCCAAGAAGAGTCTCTCTTGAAAATTTTGATGTACAAGGTATCACTTGTTTAATCATTTCTGTTGTCTACTTGAATACTAGTGTCAAAGTTCTTAGAATTTTCCATATCACTTCATTCTCTATCTTATCACCTCCACAAGACTTTATTCCTGTTACAATCTCAGACATCCTACCAATATACCTTCTAATAGATTCATCTTCCATCATTCTAATATCTTCAAATGCACAAATCCAATTATGTAATCTAGCCTTCTTTGCATGTTCATCACCTTCAAAAGTAGAATGTAAAGCTTTCCAAATTGCATGAGATGTTTTCAAACATCTTACCTGACTATATTCATTCTCCGATAGTGCTGAAAAAAGTGCTTCTCTTGCAAGTATGTTACACATGAATAGATCTAGTTCATCTTTAGTTCCTACCTCTAGATTGTCTTCCTCAATGATAGTCTTCTCATTCTTTGTAATCAACCAATAACTTGGTCCTAAACACAATAGATGTGTCTTCATCTTTTCTTTCCAGCTATCAAAATTTACTCCATCAAACTTAGGGCTTTCTTTTCTGAAAATTCACCATGGATCTCCTTAAGTTGTTAAACTTTTCTTTCAAGGACCTACTACTCTGATACCAATTATTAGAAAGTAAAGATCCCTAAGATAACTGAGAGGGGGGGGTTGAATTAGTTATCTAATAATTTAACCATTCAACTACTTTAAACAATATAATCAATGTACTAATCAACCATAGAAAGATAACCATACACAATTGCACAATAACACAAGATATGTTAACTAGGGAACCTCTTGAAAAGAGTAAACCCCGGTGCGAATGATGCCCAGAAAATGATGCACTAATATGAAAGTTCCTTGTTAGAGGATGGACCCTATTAGGAGTCTTATGAAATACATTCAGTACATATAAATCCATGTTAGGAGATTTTGAATCCCTATTAAAAGATTCTAACCCAGTTAAGAGTTTATGGAAGACAGAAGGACCCATTGCCCAAACAACTTCAAGGCAAGATCTCTGAACCCATTATCCAAAAGATCTTAGAATTATCAATAGAATAATATGAAATATATTACCTCCTTCACACTATGCCAAAACTACACTCTCTGCTACACAAGATCACAATTCCAAATCTCTGTACTCACAAGTCTTCCTTCATCATTGAATTAGCTCTTTTCTTCACTTCATGCATATATTCGCATCTCAATCTGCATAGTACATATTACAAAAAGGAAAAAATTCCTTCTTATATACCAAACTCAAATAATTACAAATGAGTTGGTCCTCAATTACAAAATAATAAATTCTACACGCTACACACAGAATTCACATAAAATTGTCGGCTTCCAGATACTGTAATTTTCTCCAAACATATCTTCAAAGTTTGTGCTATGAACCACATCATCATTAATGAGTCTCCAACATCTCTTTAACTATGCAAAATCAGATTCTATCCCAGCTAAGAGATACCCTCTGATTTCCAAAATCGCTTCAACAGAAACACTGTCTAAACACTGCTTTCACCAAAATGATCATAAACTCTCACAAATTAATGAATTTATTTTTGCATTTTTAACCATAGGTTAATAACACACCAAAGAACATACCATCAACTACACAAAAGCCAATCTTCAATACAACATGTGTGCAAAACAAAACTGTACCTACTTTCCTACTAATATCTAGAATATCACTGTGTTGACATCAATGACAATCCAAGTCATGAATGCAACAACAACTACTACAGAATGACTACCAAAATACTTTGCATTCATTCCTAACATATTTCATGCCCATCGTCGGATAAAGAATCTTCCCCCATCTCTGAAAAACCACTGACAGGAAATAAAATCAATGGCCACCGCAAGGTCTTAAGCCTCTGACAAAACCCATAAGATTATACGCCATCTATCAATTCACTGACAGGATCAGGACCCACTGACACATCTAGAAACTAGGTCCCACTAATAGGATTCCACCTCATACTTCGTGGACCAATAAAAAACCTTTGAATCAACTCCACCTGACACCGGGACCATGACCAAAGATACATTTGAGACAAATGAGATCAATGGCTAGCGTAAGATCTCAAGCCTCTAACAGATTCCATGAGAACTTACACCCATTGTTGGATGGATTACGGATGTTAGGACCCCCTGACCCATCAAAAAATTAGGTCCCACTAACACATGCTGAGTTGGATTTGAAATCAATGGATGGTGCATGATCTCAAAGGGGAAGAATATTCCTTAAGATTATGCACCGACCGTAGATTGAAAAGCCTTCACTATAGGCCCCACTGATAGGATCCCTCTTAGCAACACACTAACCAATGAGAGAATGCCAACTATGCCAAGATGGCAGTGGACTCACTTGAAAAGAAAGACTATGTCATAGGAAAAATCAATGATCAATGTAAGATCTCAAGTGTCTGATACAGTCTATGAGAACTTACGCTGATCGTCAGATGGAAATGCTGTCAAAAGATCAAGCCCAAAAAACACTAAGGCCAAAACATAGGAAAAATTAAAACCATTGGGTGTTGGGAACTTAGGAAAGATTAACTGGTGACTTAGGAAATATTTAAAGGGGACCCGCCGACACATGAAACCTAACCACAATCATAGTTAAGTTGGTCATTTAAATGACATGTGCAAAATATAAGGTTTTAAGTGACCCGCGAAAAGGTAACGTGAAAATAAAATAGTGCCAGGGCAATTTTAAATTTAAGGACCCAATGGCTAGATTTTAAAAAAATATTTGCGAAGGGTTTAGCCGGAGACATGAAAAACATTGCAAAGACCACGGGAAGAGAGCTATAGCCATGAAATTTTTGGCACATGCTACAGTGGCTCTATCTGGGGATGTATGCCTCCTATAGGCATAGCAAGGACTTAGAATCACTAGTTTAAAGTAGACCATCCCACTAGAAAAATTATAGACAATAGGGAACAAGCAAGGTAGAACAGCCAACAGGACCAAAACCTGACAAACTAGGACAAAACAGGGTAGGGGCAAGCAACTTATTTACAAAATTTACAAAATGTACAAACCTAACTATTGCTCATGGAAAATAGAATACCTCAATTGAAGTATTTCTTCAAGAATTGTCCATGAACTGGCAATTCCTAAATATCACCATTTAATTCTTTGATAACGTATGAATCTTGGCCCCATTTCTCATGAATTAGATATGGCCCTAGCTAGATGGGATCAAATTTACCATGTTTCCCCTTATCCTCTAGTCTAGCATTCCAAACTAACACCAAATCACCAGGTTCAAACTTTCTATCAACAGTCTTCTTATCATATAAATTCTTAACTTGCAACTGCAATTTGGCATTCATTGCAGCTGATTCTCTTCTAGTCTCATCCAACCTAATGAGGTCCTCAATTCTCAATTGCATCTCATTATCTATGTCATCATCATATAGCTGAACAAATTTATACATTTCCAATAAGTTATTCTGAGGTATTCTTGCATGAATTCCATATACTAGGTCAAATGGTGTAGAACCAATTGCCCTCTTCATAGTTACCCTATCAACCCATAGAGCTAATGGTAGCTTTGAATTCCATGCCCTCTTATTCTTTTCAAGAATTCTCTTTAATATTTTAATCAAACTCTTATTAGTAGATTCTGCCTGACCATTTCCTTGTGGATGATAAGGTGAGGAGTTAGAAATCTGAATTCCCAAACCTTTGCAAAAGTCCTTATATTCAGTAGACCTGAAGCACATGGCATTATCACTTACTATTCTCTCAGTGCACCCAAACCTTGTAACAATATTATTCATCATAAAATCAATTACCACCTTACAAGTTGCATTTCTTGTAGGTATATCTTCTACCCACTTTGTAAAGTAATCAATGGCAACTAAGATCCATGAGTGTCCTCCACTTGACTTGTTTGGTATCTCCCCTATGAAATCAATTCCCCATTATTGGAAAGGAGACTAAACTTCTACTGGTTTTAATGGCACATTTCCTAAAAATTTAAGCTTACCAAAGAACCTTTGACAAGCATAACACCTCCTCACCAACTGTTCTGCATCCTTGAAGATTGTGGGCCACCAAAATCCTACTCTCAAGATCTTATGAGTAGTTGTTTTACCCATATAATGCCCACCAAAAAATCCCTCATGCATTTCTTTCAACAACTTATTAGCCTGATCTTCATCTACACACTTCAAAAATATGCAATCCAAATTCTTTCTATACAACTTACACTTCACAATTACATACTTGATTGCCTATAATTTTAATGTCCTTTTTTGATTATCATTCATGTTATCTAGACATCGTATACTTCTCAAGTAATAGATGATATCCTGATACTAGATACAATCATCCATATCACATGTGTAGTCAATTTCAAAATGATTTACCTAATTTGCATCAAGATTGGATTGGGCCATTAGTTTTTCCAATCCTTTTCCTCTAACCAACTTAGTAATCTAGACCTCAACATTGAATTGTTGGATCCTATTGATCCATCTACATCTTCTTCTAGACACCTCTTGTTGTGAGAAAATATCCTTCATAGTTACACTTGGCACAAAAGCAATCACAGCTACTCCCATCAAGTAACACCTAAAAGCCTTGATTGCCTTCACAAGTGCATAAGCCTATTTTTCATTTATGTCATACTTCAATTCTGTAGCCTGCAAAAATTTACTAAAAAATGCAATAGGCTGCTCAAAACCATCCTTATTCTTTTGTAACAAAACTGCAGCAATAGTGTGAAAAGATGCAAAGGAAAAGATATGCATTGGGACATTATAATTAGGTGCCTTAAGCACTAATCATCTTTGATAGCCTACTTGATACTTTTGAAAGCCTCATCAGGCTCACCCTCCCAATTGATTACAGATCCTTTCTTCAACATCTTTGAAATAGGTCTAGTAACCTCTGCAAAATTTGTCACAAACCTCCTTAAGAAATTGACCTGACCAAAGAAGGACTAAATTCCTTTAACATTCTTTGGTCTCTAAATTTAATCAATGGTTGCCACCCTCTCAGGGTCAATTCTCACTCCTTGCTTCCCAACTAAGTGGCCAAGAAACTTACCTTCAATGACACCAAAAGCACATTTCCTTGGGTTCAAAGAAATGCCAAATTCTAAGGCCCTCAGAAATATTCTTTCTGAATGAGTGCAATGATCTTCTTCCTCCTTGGAATAGGCAGTTAGATCATCTTGATATACAACAATGAAATCATTTATGAAATCTAAAAAGGCAACATCCATTACCCTCTAAAAAGTAGCACCATCATTTGTGAGGCCAAAAGGAATTCTCACATAAACATATGTCCCCCAAGGTGTTGTGAAAGTTGTCTTGAATTGCTCTGATTCCTTGACAATGACTTGATTGTAGCCAGAGAAACCATCTATCATAGACATCAATTCTAATCTGGTTACTCTCTGCAACATAGCTTCCATATTGGGTAGATAATAATTATTCTTTAATGAGCTAATGTTTAGATTCCTGAAGTCCACAGAAAGCCTAATGTCACCATTATTTTTTCTCACAGGAACAAGGTTTGACACCCAAGAAGAATGCCTTATAGGCTTGATAATTCTAGCATCTCTCATCTTCACTAACTCTTCTTGCATCTTGGGTGCCAAAGTGGGATTAATTGGCCTTTGTTTTTGCTAGAAAGGTTTAGCATCTTCTTTCAATGGAATAATATGTTGAAACAAATCTTCTCTATAAACCTTTAGGTCATCATATGACCATGCAAAAATATGCCTAAATTTTCTCAATAATTTGATCAAAGATTTCTTTACCTTTTGAGATACATCTCTACGAATGTATACCCTCTTAGGTGCCTCATGTGATCCAAGATTTATCTCCTCTAGATCAGCATGACCTTCTCTTTTGATATTCTTTTGAGCTCTATCCTGGTTATCAAAGATAGTCTTCAAAACAAAAGGCCCCTTGGTCACCTTGTTAGTTTTAAGCTGCATGACCTCATTGCCAAAGACAACCTCCCTTCCTTCTACTGACTCAACCAAGGCTAAACAATCAAATTCCTGATCATGATACTGATCCTCACAACCCATAAACTTCAAGATATCATTATCATCATCAAAAACTTGCCAATTCTCAATATTATCTGGTATGCTAGGCTTAGCCTGAATTTCAACTTTAGAAATACCAAAAAATGTAATATCATTAGGATTGATTACAATATTGGATAACAATTCATCCATCTTATTGTTACTCCTATCCTTCCACTCAATATTGAAGGCATCAAAATGTTCAATCAAATCCTAAACTGCATTCTTATATTGTTTCAACCTCTTGTTCTTGGAAGCATATACTGACCTGACTTGGGACACCACCAACTCAGAATCACCAACAACATGTAAACACTTTATACCATGCTTTTGTGCCAACCTCAATCCTAACAAAAAAGCCTCATATTCTGCTATATTGTTGGTACAAAAGAAATTCAATGTGAAAGAAAATTTGTAGGTATTTCCATCAGGAGAAATAAGTAAAATACTTGCTCCTGCACAATCTTTGCAATTTGCACCATCAAAGTATATTACCCACAAATCACCCTTCATAGAATTAGCACTTACCTCAATAGAGATAGGTGACAAAATAGGTTCCTCTTCAAATATAGGGATCTCTGCCCTAAAAGCATTAATATTAGTATCCACAAAACATGTAGTTTCATTATCAATATTTCTCTCAATCATGTGGCATACTCTTGGCTCTCATTCAATCTTGACAAACTGATCATCAATCTTGAAAGTTGCATAGGATAGATCACACTATAAACTTCCACCTATGGTAGCACTCCACCTTCTAGATAGCAGCATCCCATAATGAGGAGGGATATCCACCACCAAAACACTCATTGTTAACTCTTTCTCTACATATGCTACCAATCTATATGGCATTTCATTGATAGTCCCAATGACTGGTACCTCCCTCTGATCCATTGCACGACATCTTCCTTGCACTGTATCAACTTTAAGGCCCAACTTCTCCATGGTTTTGAAAGGCATGATAGTATTAGAGGCACCACTATCAATCATACAATTTCTCAAATTCATTCCATTCACAAGAACACTTAAAAATAATGGACAAATATTTTCAAGGCTGGCATTGATAGAGCTATCCAAATATATTGGAGGAATTTGAGACACAATTCCCTGAACAGCAACACCTTTCAAATCTTTATCCTGAGATCCATTGCATGCAACATCATTTTTATGAACATTACCTACCCATGCAATAGCTCTGTCTTTGTGTTTAGGGATCCTCAAAAATTCTGAAAATGGAACCTTAACTGTAATTTGGGATAATACAGATAACATATCAATAGGAGTAGAAGAAGGAATCTCAATCTGCACTGCCTTAATATCTTTTTTCTTATCTGACACATTAGGTGTATTGGCCACCCTCATTTTTTCAATCTTAGCCATTGTGTTAACTAGCCTCTCTATCTCACTATAAATTTTTTCAATTCCAACTCCCTTAGGCTCACAATTCTTACCTTTTGCATTCTTGAATTTCACCATGTGATCACCTTTTGATTTGTTCTCATTAGGTTCTCCGGAGTTGGTACTCTTTATAAACATTCATGCAACCTTCTCATTTATATTCCTTGCCACCATGTCTCTAGTTTTCACTTGGGCAATCATTTCTATAGTAATCCTATCCATCTCTTCTCTAGAAGGTCTTCTTAAATTTACTGGCTCAGAAGAAGAGTTCATATTACATGTCTTCTTATCAATGTCTTCACTATCAGAAAAAAACCTCTTGATGAAAAAGGGCCTAATTGTGTCTCTTTACATTTACATCTGCCTCTTCATCAAAATCAAAATCATCTTCAAATCCTAGATATGAAGAAGCCATGTTGCATCCAACATCATCTTAATCTTCTTCTTGATCTATCTCCTCATTGCCATAATCTTGATTTGCAGCCATAGAATGTGCATCCACACAATGCTCTGTAGAATGAGGGGACTGGAATGCAACACACCAAGGTATGTCCTTCATGACATTTATTGAAGCCTTTTGTAGATAGTCAAGGACACCTCTATCATTTTTTCCCCTTATAGTAGGGATAATAAGCTTTCCATCCTTCCATTGTGTGTTGTAGGGGTAGTTTTACAATCTATTATGCTTATTGAAATTGTTGTTGAACTGAGGCCTCTCATTAGTAGGAGCACTAATGTTCCTATTTATAGGTGCCTTCAAATCCTTCAATGTATTAAGCACCTTATCCAATTTATCTTCCTCTTGACTCCTAGCTCCAACATTCTTATCATTTTCCTTTTTGTATTTCTTGTCCCCAAACAACTTTGGGTCATCTCTCTTTCCCCCCAATTTTCCTGATATTTTCATATTGTTTTGAATATTAACAGCAATCCTAAAAGCATACCTAAGAGTTCTTGGATCTTTGTCCCTCAACAAATATCCTATTTTTCCATCAAATGCATTAAAATATGTGGTCAGACAGACATTGTCATCTAACTGCATAACTTGGAACAACTTATGTATACCCTTCTAAAATCTCATGTTGAATTCAACTATAGATTAATTCTAATTTTTCCTTATGGTATTGAATTCATTCAACATGAAACTAGCATTAGGCCTATCACCATATTGTTCTTTAAAACATCTCTCAAAAGAATCCCAAGTATCAATAATTTAATGACCACATCCTCATGCTCTACCTCATAATCATTAAGCATATCAACAAATAACCTAAGATGCTCCTCACAACTAATAGCATTATTACCAGCACACTTAGGTACCTTATCTCTAACATCATTTGGAAAAGCATTTGGGTAGCTAGGAATTCCATCAAAACTAATTTTCCTCTAGCCTTCTAATTGCATAGGTCTTCTTTGAAAATTTGAACTGGTGTTAACCCTAGGATCAACATTAGCATCTACATTTTTATCTACTTGTGCATTTGACTGCTGCCTAGGATCAACACCTATCGTAGTAGATGAAAAAGGAAATGAACTAGTAGCATTACTAAGTGGAATAGTAGTAGTCATAGATGGCATACCTAGTTTAGTAGCAGATAGGCCAAGAGCATTAGCTGATGAAGCCTTCAAGAACTGGATCTTTCTTCTTTTTTCTACAATGGAAGCTTCAATTTTAGCCTTCTCTAATTCTCTTGCAAGGTCCTCATCTTCTTTTCTTCTTCTCTCCATTTCTTTGTCCTTATTTAAATTGGGTGGTGGGACCCCAGGTATTGTCAATGATTTTTTTGTTTGATGTCCCACCATCTTTTTCTTTCCTTTCTCACCAGTGGCAACATCAGGCCTAGTGATCTCATGCCCATCTTTATCTTTAGGCAAAGGAACATAACTTTGCACTTGTCTAACCATAGGGCCCTCCCTATCAAATTCTTGATCTTGTAGTACGCGTTGTTTCTCACTCCTCAAGGAATCAAGATCACCAAAGACATCATGCTAAAATTTTTTACAAGTAGAAGCAAGAATCTTGTTTCTCTCCTTCATTTCATTAATCTTTCTAAGGAGAGACTATCTTTCTATTAGAGCATTCACCTTTTCAGCCTCTCTCTCCTCTTGTAACCTCTTATGTATGGCATCCTGCTCTGCCAACTATAACCTTAATGCATTTAAATCATCAGGGTCTACCATAATGTCATTAGAACCTGATGACACATCCATATCAGAAAGATTTTGATATGGGAAGTGCACTTGCCTAGGTCTCATGGGTTCTCTTTTGAAATTATCTTCATCAAGATCTAAATCAATCTCCAAACCCATCTCTCTAGTTTGTTCATCTTGACCTACAAGAAATGGACCCTTGTCTTGAAATACAGCCTCTAGGGTATCATAAAATCTATCTTCAGAGTGACCACCATCTAATCTAGGAACTCTATCTTGTGAGCCATCCTCACTTGAAGAAACATGTGGTGCTCTACCTCTAGTATTTCTTTGTTCTATCATGAGAGCACTAGTAGACTCACCATTCCTTCTAATCCAACTCTTCCTCTCCTATCTAGGCAATTTCTCTAGAGTGACCTCCAGATTCTTTCTAACAAAGGACCTAGTATTCCTCCTCTTGTCCATGATTTACAATATATAGCATTGGTTCTAACCTTTTTGAGTTGCCACCCACCTAGATGTGAAATCTTTTTAACTGAATACAATAGGAAAACAAGAGTGCACTTACAACCTTTATATCTATCTGGTCAAAAAAATATTTTGACTTTACAATGTAGTCCCAACCAAAAGTCCTAACAGATATACTGCTTCATTATTGTTCTCCCCAGCAGAGTCACCATTTTGCTGGTAGTTCCCTTTGATCTTCAACTTGCAGATTTATACTTTGATGGATAACTTTAATATAACTTTGACTCTATCACCACTCCAAAGTCTACAAGGAAGAGGGCCAATTAATAAGGATCAAGAGAGATCCTCCTACATTTTGAGCCTTATTGCTTAGGCGGGTGTACCCTTGATTTGCTTCTTGAAAGGAATCACTAAATGATATACAACTATATACTCTTTACTAACTGCTTTAAGATTTTATCATTTGAATGTTTGTGTGTGTGGTTGATGACAATGAAATTCCTCCAGAGGATGGACTAGTGCCTTAACCTAGGGAAAAGAGTCACCCAATTACATACATCAGCTGAAGATCTTGAATCAAACACTCTTGGGCTCAGGATAAGTGCTTTGCCTATTATCCCTCTCCCTCAAACACAAGGACATAAAATTATTACTTGGTTGTAAACTCACCGAACCCACCCAAAATACTTTAATCCTAACTTTGTTAGGAACTCAGAGATGACTTCACAATAATCTTTGTTTACCATATGCTAACACACTTTGTAACATTAACATATATGAGCTTAGAACCAAAACAAGAAGACATACACAAATGCAAGATTGGAACTCAATAGTATTTTCATTAACATATTCAGGATCAATATACAATCAAACAACACAAAGATAGGAAAATACCCCAAATCCCACTCTTCTATCAGTATAACACTATCAACAACCAACTGGGATCAAAGAAAGTTTGGAACCCCTACTCAGTCAAAATTTTGCAACTTATACTCCCTAGTCATCTTGGAATTCTCAAAGAGAATGCAACAAGCTACAGATGACTTAGGGTTAGGGTTTCAACCACCCAACCAACTAGAAATGGTCATAAAGTTATTACAGGGGTGGAAATCCAGGCAACTAGGAGAAAGAAAATCTTGGAATGATCCTCAATCATGAAAAATTCTCTATGAAGGTACTGAGAATCATGAACAATGCTCAAAATGTCAACCCTACAACATGCCTTGAGCACAAAACCACATAGTACAAACCCTAAAAATGATCACAGAACACCCTGGACCACACTACAATAGTAAGCGCAACCAAACCAATCGAAATCAGCTGTTAAAACCATAAATTTTGGTACTTCCTATCACTAGAAACCCTCTGCAAATTCAAATTTGAAATCAAATGGCTATTTTATGCTGCTTTTAGCAAATCAGCAGTTGATATTTGAAATCAGGTTTACTTTAAGTCATGACCATCCAATCTTCATGCTTCATGATCTTTAGATCTTAACTCAACTACCAAAAGACTAAGAAATTTTGATTGGGCCCGCATCAGGAAGATCAACAACCATCGCAAGTTCACATACCCATCTGAGATTCTATCAGATTTTATGCCCACCATCGGATAAAGAATCTTCCCCCATCTCTAACAACCCATTGATAGGAAACAAAATCAAAGGCCGCAGCAAGATCTTAAGCCTCTAACAAAACCTAGAAGATTATACACCGTCTGTCGATTCACTGATAGGATCAGGACCCACTGACACATCTGGAAACTAGGTCCCACTAACAGGATTCCACCTCATACTTGTGGACCAATAAAAAACCTCCAAATCAACTCCACCTGACACTGGGACCACCACCAAAGATACATTTGATACAAATGAGATCAATGGCTCGCGTAAGATCTCAAGCCTCTGACAGATTCCATGAGAACTTACGCCTATCATTGGATGGATTACGGATGTTAAGACCCCCTGACCCATTAGAAAATTAGGTCCCACTGACACATGCTGAGTTGGATTCAAAATCAATGGATGGTGCATGATCTCAAAGGGGAAGAATATTCCTTAAGATCATGTGTTGACCGTAGATTGAAAAGCCTTCACTACAAGCCCCACTGACAGGATCCCTCTCAGCAACACACTAACCAATGATAGAATGCCAACTGTGCCAACATGGCAGTGGACCCGCTTGAAAAGAAAGACTATGTCATCAGGAAAAATCAATGATCGACATAAGATCTCAAGTGTTTGACACAATCTATGAGAACTTATGCTGATCGTCGGATGGAAATGTTGTCAGAAGACTGGGCCTAGAAAACACTAAGGGTGAAACATAGGAAAAATTAAAGCTTAGGACTGAGGAAAAATTAAAACCACTCGGCACTGGGAACTTAGGAAAGATTAACTGGTGACTTAGGAAATATTTAAAGGGGACCCACCAACACATGAAACCTAACCGCGAACATGATAAAGTTGGTCATTTAAATGACACATGCAAAATATAAGGTTTTAAGTGACCTGCAAAAAGGTAATGTGAAAATAAAATAGGGCCAAGGCAATTTTAAATTTAAGGACCCAACGGCTAGAATTTTTAAAAAAATTTGCCAAGGGTTTAGCCGAAGACATGAAAAAAATTGCAGAGACCAGGGGAAGAGAGCTAGAGCCATGAAATTTTTGGCATGTGCTAACAAAGTGAATTTGAAATATTTATAATATGGGAGTTGAAATTCTTCCTTAGATTGTAGATTAGTCAAAGTAAAGAAAGGATATTCCTATCTTAGACCAAATATCTTAAAGAACTATTGAAATTTTTTGGCATGGATGAAAGTAAACCTATTGGAAATCCTATGGTAACTAGAACCAAGCTATCTTTGGAAGATGAAAAAAAGAATGTACCTCAGACAAGGTATAGATCAATGATTGGAGGTCTTCATTATCTAGCACACACTAGACCCGATATTGCTAATGTTGTTGGACTTGTTGCAACATTTCAAGAAGATCCAAAAGATTCTTATCTTATGGTAGTAAAAATGATATTCAAATATCTAAAGGTGATGCAGGAGCATCCTGGGTGTAAGAGAAATCTTGCATCACCCAAAAATATTTATGGTTTTCTTTTCAATAAGGGCTATCTTGTGCAAAGCTACTATTTATGAAAATTTACTATTTTTAGTAAGTTGGTCATACAATCTCAGAATGTTCTGATTTCATAGGTGGAGGTTCATCTTAGTCATATCAGCCTACCAATTGAGTTTCATTACCACATCATCTGTATTGGTGAAGTTATTGAGGTTTTTGGGTACAAAATATTTTAGGTCAATTTTGAAGGCCTCAAAGGCTCTAGATCGCAATTGACTCCCGGCTGAATAGAGCTTGCCTAAGTCAGGAACTTTAGATCAGGTCCTACCATTTTTGAAAAGTGGTTATAACAAGAAAATAGAGCTACAGTTAAAATGTTATGGCCTCTAGAAGTTGGGCTACCTAAAAACATATTTTATAATTCTTTGGAACCGACCCTATGTAAAAAGAAAATAATGTGAGTTTCCAAGCCTTCCTTGCACATCTACCAAGAGACCTAGCTTGTCTCTATTAGGATCCTAATCTCTTCTAGGTCCTTGTTATGTTTAGATGATTAACTAAGTCCTAATCCAACTCTTCTTCAAGAGTATCTCCTTGTGCTTCACCTTAAAACACAAGCACCATTCAATGCTACAGTGCTTTCTCCTACACCTAGAAAGATCTAAGTGCCAACTTCTCTCCATTAAATAAATTCATTGCAAGGGTGTCTATCATCATGGAAACATTCCATTTTCTCCCATTTGAATCCATTTAGAAGGATCTTCAAGCCTTTCCTTATCGGGTTCAAGGTTTCACCATGAGGAGGCCTAGTTAGGCCTATTTCCTTGTAGCCTTTACCAGAGACCTTTTACCACTTCTTGAAAAAAATTTCCAAACAAAGTAAAAATATAATCCCACATTTGGATAGCCTTTTTGATTTTATCAAAGATTCTGAAGGTTTTGGACTACTAGGTCCTCTGTACACAGGGTTCCTACAAACTAGGACTAATAGGGCCTATTTACTAGGACTTGACTGGTTCTTGCTTACAACTCACTCTAATGGATTGGTATGACCTCAATCCTCATAATATGTCAAGATATAACTAATTCCTACCTGGAATTGTACTTTTTTCCTATATTACTTCTCTCCCCTGTATTTAATCACTAGATTCTTCACTATTAAGCCTCTAACCGAACACTCCTAGCTTGCCTAGGGCTTAACATTTAAAATAGAAAATTGACTCCTCCAGATTCCTACCTCTATATAAATTATGTACAAGCGCTCCACTTGAAGATTCATCCACATTCTTGAAGTTTCAAGGGTTGAATCTCAAGTGGGAGCCATGAAACAAAAAATAGTCTAACAGTGACCAACACACTGTCTAAATATAACTTATTTTCTCACAACTAGTAGACTAACTCAAAAAAACTATCACACTGAGTGAAAAATTCTTAAAACATATTAAACTACTCAAATCCAATGCTGACTTTCAAGTTTCAAACCATATAATGCCACTGTCACAATGAAATGTTCACCTTCTTCACAAAATAGTGTTGCAGAGCTCTATTCACATTTCACAAACTTGTTACAATGATCTCTAACTTCAAGATTCGAGCCTTCTATGACATTAGATTCCTTCATCCATTTTTTTAGGCCTTTTGGTTAATCTCCCACTCCTACCTTTGAGGGGATCCAATGCTATCGAGTTGCATGCAACATTTTCCATTATTGCAAATATTGTCATGACAACTTTGTAACAACATTTGGCATCTTTGTCATTATGCCATCTTCCTAACTCTTAGGATCTCTATCTCCTATATCTCAAGGAACCAACTCCATTAATGGCCTCATGGAATCTTTCTAACATCATTCATGTGTTTAGAACACATTTAAGACTAATCCAACCTTTAAGCTTCTTAAGACTGAGCAATTTAAAAGCTACTAACAATGACTATTTTGGTGACCTTAGTCTTAATAACTAACTCACCTAGTCCACAATGCAATGACCTTCTAAGGTCTAAAAATAAACACACAACTCATCCTACCAATATGACTTCGCCAATGTCAGATACAAGCCAAAATAGCATGAACAATGGAGGTTAGCCTAGGTTCTCCTGCACCATCCTCCCCAAAACAAAAGAGGTCAATCCACCCTTGGATTGAGTAAAGTAGGATGAATCCCCATCTTCTTAAACTATGATTCCTTAATGCATACTACATCAACATCATTTTGACCATGGCTCTTGATCATATGTTCTTTGTACTCCTTGGTTCTAGTCTTCTTATAGACTCTAGTATCTAGTATATTGTCACTTTCCTTGACTATAGTAGTAGGTAGTTTGATATCTTCCACATCTTTGATTACTTCACTGAGGCTTTTATCTATATCTAGTGGTGGTCCTTTGTAATGAACTAGGTCTAAAATGTTGAAGAAAAGGGATAGTCCATTGTCTTCCAGTAGCTCCACTCTATAGGTATTGTTTCCATACTTTGCCAAGATAGGACAGGGACTTATCCTCCTCATTTGGAGCTTGTGTGAGACTCCCTTTTGAAGTATAGACTTATTTAGATGCACTATGACCAAATCTTCCACATTGAACTAAACTTCTCTTTTACTCTCATCCACCTTGGTCTTATGCTTCATGGTGTTCTGTGTCAAAGTCTTCCTGACTATATCATGTATCTCCTGCATTACATAAGTAAAGTCATTAGCATATCCACTTCCCTTTACTCCATCCTTCATGTCTCTTAGTTTATAGACTCCTCTAGGATGTAGACCATACACTATTTCAAAGGGACTCTTCCCTATTGATCTATTAATAGTATCATTATATGCATACTCAGCCTATCCAATCAATTGATCTCATTGTTGAACATACTCCTTGGTCAAGCATCTTAATAGATTTCCATGGCTTCTATTGACAACCTCAGTTTGACCACTAGTTTGTGGATGGTATGCAGATCCAAATGATAAATTAATGCCCAATCTCTTCCAAAGAGTCTTTCAAAAATGACTCATAAACTTGGTGTCTCTATCTGACACAATACTCATAGGTAACCCATGAATTCTTACTATCTCCTTGAAGAAAAGAGAGGCTATTTGACTAGCATCATTAGTTGTCTTGCATGGCACAAAATGAGCCATCTTTCTAAATATATTCACAACTACATAAACATTATCCATTCCTTGTCTTGTCTTGGGTAACCCAACTAAAAAATCCATACTCAAGCATTCCCATGGCCTAGTAGGAATAGGTAGTGGGTGATATAGGTCTGCATTTGAAGAAGTTCCCTTGGCCTTTTGACACACTATACAACTTTACACATACCTCCTAACATCAAGACTCATCCTTGGCCAATAATAGAACCTTTGAACAAGTTCTTGGGTCTTAGCGATCCCAAAGTGACCACTCAATGCATCATTATGGTTTTCTTGTATCAAATTCTCTCTAATAGAGCCTCTAGGGACACATAATTGATTTCCCTTAAACAAAAGATCACTTTGCAAAGTGTATTCAACATATTTTCTATGGAAATGGTTCTTTTATTCAGCACATACCTTATAAATGTCTGCAAAGTCTTCATCATTAGCATATAGATCTTTGAAGTGATCTATCCCCATTCTATTCAACTGAATCTCTTGGATGGTAAGAACTCTTCTAGACAAGGCATTTGCCACCTTGTTGAGTATTCCTTTCTTGTGCTTGATATTAAAGGTGTAAGCTTGGAGTTATTCAACCCACTTCATGTGCTTATGACTCAACTTCTCTTGTGAATTTTGGAAACTAAGAGCTTGATTGTCTGAATACACTATGAATTCCTTGGGAAGAAAATAGTGCCTCCATTTCCTTAAAGCCTAAACCAATGCATACATTTCAAGGTCATAAGAAGAGTACTTCTTGGCTTCACTTAGCTTCTCTAAATGAAAATCCACCAATCTACCCTCTTGGCTTAGAACAAATCCAATAGCCACATTGCTAGCATCACACTCTATGGTGAATACCTTCTCAAAGCTTGGCAAGACTAAAATAGGTTGGGTAGCTATATTTTCCTTTAACAACTCAAAGGTCTTGTTAGCATGCTCATTCCATACAAACTTATTCTTCATGCCTCCTTTAATAGTGTCCAACATAGGATCACAAATTGCACTAAATTTCCTTATGAATTTCATATAGTATTGAGAAAGGCCATGAAAAATCCTTAACTTTGTTGCTATCCTTGGAGTAGGCCAATTTATGATGGCTTCTACCTTACTAACATCCATTTTTAGATTACCATGTGATAGAACAAATCCAAGGTACACTAGCTCTATCTTGGTGAAATCACACTTCTCCAAGTTGATCATCAACTTCTCATCATGCAACTTCTTGAAAATAGTCTCAAGGTGTTCTAGATGCTCACCTCTTGTCTTGCTATAAATCAGTATATCATCTAGAGATACCACTACAAACTTTCCAATGTAGTCTTTGAGGACTTCATTCATGAGCCTCATGAATTTGGAGGGGGCATTGGATAGTCCAAATAGCATGAAAATCCATTCATACAAACCTTCATTGGTTTTGAAGGATATTTTCCACTCATCTCCTTCATGTATTCTTATTTGGTGATAGCCTCTCTTTAAGTCTATCTTTCTATAGTACTTAGCTTCACCTAGACAATCCATTAGGTCTTCAATCCTAGGGATAGGGAACCTATACCTTATGGTTATCCTATTAATATCCCTTGAATTAGTACAAATCCTCCAAGTTCCTCCTTTCTTAGGTGCAATGAAAGTGGGTATGGCACATGGACTAATGCTCTTTCTAATGAGACCTTGGTTTAGGAGTTCTTGTATTTGTCTAGCAATCTCCTCATTTTGTTCAGGGGTTATCTTGTAGGCTACTTTAATGGGAAGGGTAGCTCCTAGGATAAAGTCTATCCTATGACTTATGGCTCTTTTAGGGGGTAAGGTTGATGGTTTTCCATCACTTACTATACCTTGATAAGTCTACAGCATGCTTTGCAACTCCTTGGGTAACTCTAAATTCTTAGCTTCCTTACCTTCATCTACCTCCCTTATTCTTAACACCAATGCACATCGAAAACCTTCACCTTCTTCCATGGCCTCTAAGAACTCCTTTTCACCAACCATGAGAACATTAGGACCTACTCTATTCACCTCTGCATCCTTTAACAGTGACCAAATTTTGAAAGTCACATTGTCCTTCTTAAAACTATAGGAGTTCTTTCCTCCATCATGTATAGCTTGGCAATCAAATTTCCATGGTCTACCTAGGATAAAATGACATGCATCCATAGATAACACATCACAAAAAACTTTTTCCTTGTACCTTCCAATTGAGAACTCCACCCGTGCTTGTTCATTTACCAACACATGTTGGCCTTTATTCAGCCATGTGACCTTGTAAGGATTAGTGTGGGGTATCCTTGTCAACTTTAGCTTGCTAACTGCTTTATCTAACACAATATTGTCAATAGACCCTAAGTCAATGATGACTCTACATACTTTCCCTATCATCTTGCACTTTATCCTAAACAAGGATCTCCTTTGGCTTGGTTCTTCTTTAACTAGCTCCTTGATTAGTGTTCTCCTCATCATGAGGTTCTCACCATCCTCTGAATTTAATGGTACTTCAAGATGTTTCTTTGTTGCTTTTTTGTCTTCATGAACTAGATTAGTTCTCTTGTCACCTCCTTGAGAAGAACCACCCTTCTATGGACACCTATAGGAAGGGTGTCCCATTTGGTTGCAATGATAGCATTTCATATTGGCAAAGTAGTTGCCTCTTCCTTGTCCACCACTTCTTCCTCTAAAGCTATATTTTCTTCCTCTACCACCTCTACTAGAACTTCCCTCTTGTTTCTCACTGAATTTGATGTCTCCTTGAGTCCTTTATTCAAAAATCCTTCCACCATAGCCACCTCTTTGTCCTCTATTATCTTTTCCTTTATCTCTACCTTTGGAGGTTTGTTCTTGCTTCCTTTTTATTTTCTCCTTTATCTTCAAGGTCATTTGATAACATTGGTAGCTGGTTTTGAAGGTCACAAGACTCATGTCTTCTTGAATAGACCATTTGAGTCCATTAAAATACCTTGCTAGCTTGATGCTTTCATCCTCAACCACTTTTGATCTTAAGCACAACTTTTGGAATTCCTTGGTTTATTCTTGAACATCCAAATCTTTTTGGCTAAGATTTTGTCTCCATCTATGTAGCTAAACTTCATAATCATTAGGTAGGTAGGTCTTATTCACTTTAGTTACCATGCCCTTCCTTACCCTTTCCATATTTTTCTCTTTTAGTTTGCACAAACTTCCACCATGTTAGTCCTGAACCTCTTAGTCTAGACTTGGCCACCATAACCTTTTGGGCCTTTGAGATACCATCAAATTCAAAGTGATTCTCAATGTTGTCTATCCAATCCATGATTGAATCTGGATCCATTTTTCCACTGAATAGTGGCACACCCTTCAAAGCGTTGCCACTTAAAGCCTTCAATTCCTTTAAGAAGGGTTCTTTAGGAAGAACAGGGTTAGGTTTTGGAGCTTCCTCCTCCAATTATAATTCCTTTTCCCTTGCTTCTTTCTCTTCCTTTTGATAAATTTTATCTTTGACCTTATCAACTTTGTCTTGGACTTCACCCAAGAGCTACTCCATTTGGGACAATCTTTATCTCAGAAACTGATTATCCTCTTCTTGTTCTTCTACCTTCTTGGCTAACTCAGCATTAGTAACCATGGTTTTATCTTCTACTAATCCCATTGATAAATTCTCTCCTACTGATTCAGTAGGCTGTAACATCAACCACAAGCCTGATCAAATCAAGCTCTGATACCAATATGATGTGAGTTTCCAAGGCTTTCTTACACATCTACCAAGAGACCTAGCTTGTCTCTATTAGAATCCTAATCTCTTCTAGGTCCTTGTTAGGCTTATATGATTAAATAATTCCTAATCCAAATTTTCTCCAAGAGTATCTCCTTGTGCTTCACCTTCAAAGACAAACACCATTCAATGCTTCGGTGCTTTCTCTTACACCTAGAAAGCTCTAAGTGCCAACTTCTCTCTATTCAAGAAATTCATTGTAGGGGTATCTATCATCATGGAAACATTCCATTTTATCCCATTTTAATCCATTTAGAAGGATCTTCAAGCCTTTCCTTATCAGGTTCAAGGTTTCACCATGAGGAGGCCTAATTAGGCCTATTTCCTTGTAGCCTTTGCCAGAGACCTTTTACCACTTCTTGCAAACAATTTCCAAAAAAACTAAAAATATAATCCCAAATTTGGATACCCTTTTATATTTTATCAAATATTATGAAGGTTTTGCACTCCTGGGTCCTCCGTACACAAGGTTCCTACAAACTAGGACTAATAGGGCTAAAAGGATTCTTCACTAGGACTTGACTGGTTCTTCCTTACAACTCACTCTAATGGATTGGTATGACCTAAATCCTCATAATATGTCAAGATATGACTAATTCCTACTTGGAACTATACTTTTTCTGTACAATGCTTCTTTCCCCTGCATTTAATCACTAGATTCTTCACTGTCGAGCCTCTAACCAGACACTCCTAGCTCGCCTAGGGCTTGACATTTAAAATAGAAAAATCTCTCTGGATTCCTACCTCTATATACATTATGTAAAAGGTCTCCACTTGAATATTTATTCACTTTCTTGAAGTTTCAAGGGTTGAATCTCAAGTGGGAGCCATGAAACCAAAAATAGTCTAATAGTGACCAACACACTGTCTAAATCTAACTTATTTTCACACAACTAGTAGACTAACTCAAAACAACTATCACACTGAATGAAAAAGTCTTAGAAAAGACTAAAATACTCAAATCTTATGCTAAGTTTCAACTTTCAAACCATATAATGCCACTGTCACAATGAAATGCTCGAGTTCTTCACAAAATAGTGTTGCAGAGCTCTATTCACATTTCACAAACTTGTTACAATGATATCTAACTTCGAGATTCAAGCCTTCTATGACATTAGATGCCTTCCTCCATATTTTTAGGCATTTTGGTTAATCTCCCACTCCTACCTTTGAAGGGATCTAATGCTTTCAAGTTGCATGCAACATTTTCCATTATTGCAAATGTTGTCATGACAACTTTGTAACAACATTTGGAATCTTTGTCATTATGCCATCTTCCTAACTCTTAGAACCTCTATATCCTATATCTTGAGAAAAAAAATCCATTAATGGCCTCAAGGAATATTTCTAACATCATTCATGTGTTTAGAACACATTTAAGACTCTAATCCAACCTTTAATCTTCTTAAGACTAAGCAATTTAAAAGCTACTAACAATGACTATTTTGGTGACCTTAGTCCTAATGACTAACTCACCTAGTCCATAATGCAATGACCTTCTAAGGTCTAAAAATAAACACATAACTCATCCTACCAATCTGACTTGGCTAATGTTAGGTACAAGCCAAAATAGCATGAACAATGGAGGTTAGCGTAGGTGCTCTTGCACCAGAAAAGAAAAGAAAATAGGATAGTTGGCCTCAAGGGATAAATTTCTAGAACCTTCTCAAGTGGTAGAAATTTCCTATATAAGAAAGGTTCATAGTATTGTCTAGGGAAGTTCTGGGTAGATTTGGGTAATGATTTGAATCTTTTTCCTACAAAATATTGTAAGGGAAAATGCCCATGTGGATTTACATATTGTAATTTTAAAATTTGTAATTCCACATTTGTGGAGATAATAAGAAGCCCATTTTCCATTCTTGCAATTTTTTGTTGTTTCTTTGTTTCTATTATGTGTTTGTTATATTAAGGGGAGCACCCTTCATCAAGTGGTATTAGAGTGGGAGTTCTAGAGTGTGTAAATAGATCATCAACTATGAGGCAGTTTGCACTAGGACCATGGTTTAGGGTTTCAACGAGCAATGCGAAAGTGGCTCCATGAAGGGAATGTGGAAAAAGAGCTGGTGGTGTGACACCTGAGGTTAGAGTGCTCCAAAGACAAGTGTGAGCATTCCAAGAAGAGATTCATAGAGGAACACATCTTAATGTCAGAGATGAAAGCGATAATGAATCTGAAGAAGGAAACTCTGATCAAGAAGGAGAAGACAAAATTATGAACCAATAGGAAGAAAGGCTTTTTTGGGCCATTTCCAAGATCGGGAAAAGACCTAAGATTGAGGTTCCTACATTTTTGGGAAATCTTAACCCATAGGAGTTGATCAAATGGATCAATGAATTAGAAGAATATTTTGAGTATGAAGACATCGAGGATCCTGATTGGGTCAAGTGTGCAAAGGCCAGACTGAAGGATCATGAAAAGATCTAGTGGCAAGAGATTCAATTAGAGTGAAATAGAAGAGGAAAGGATAAAATCACAAGATGGGATCAGATTGTGGATAAATTAAAGTGATAGCTCATTCCTGTTGATAATGAGCTTTACCTACTAAAGAAAATGAAAAGTCTGAAGCAAGCAGGAAGATCTGTTCAAGAGTATATAGAGGAGGTCTATTGAATCCTCATCAGAATAGGCCATGCGAAAGTTGATATGGAGAAATTTGCCTATTACCTTAATGGGTTGAGGTTGAGCATTCAAGAGGAGTTGAATTTGGTTCGACTAAATAGTATTGAAGAGGCATATCAGTTTTCCCTAAAAGTAGAGGAAAATTTGAACAAGAAGTTTGAGAGAAAAGAAAATGGTAGAGGTCATGGTGGAAGATCTAGTGGACAGTCATATGGTGGCCAAAATGAATATCTGAAAAAGAAGGATGAGGCCAGTAGTAGTCAAAATTAGATAGGAAATAATTTCAATCATTTCCATGATCAGAATAATAGAGATCAAAGAGGAAGAGATAGAGGACAAAGTTTAGGGAGAGGAGGGTTTCATGGAACATGTTTTCACTATGGAGAAGAAGTTCATAGGGAATTTGAATGTCCTCAACACCAAGGAAGGACATATAGGAGAAATGAAGGCCAGGCCAAAGTTGGGCATGTAGATGAAGATGTCGAATCATCATATTCTTAAGATGCTCAAAGAGGAAAAATGCTAATAAATAGAAGAGTCCTACTAAGTGGTGAGAATGAACCTAAACAAAGGAGGAGCCTATTTTAAACTAGGTGTAAGTGTGAAGATAAGTGTTGTGATGTGATTTTCGATAGTGAAAGAACTAACAATTTTGTGTCAAAAGAGATGGTCACTAAGTTGAAGCTCAAAAAGTAGAAACACCCACATCCATATCAGATTACCTAGGTACAGGATGAACACAAGATCATGGTCAGTGAATAGTACCTAGTGAAGTTCAAGATTGGCGGATACCATGATGAGGTACTATGTGATATCATACCTATAGATGTATGTCACATATTGTTGGGAAGACCTTGGCAGTTTGATATGCATGCTATACATGATGGTCATGTGAATACCTATTCCCTAAAAAATGATGGAGTGTGACATAAGCTAAAGCCATTAAAGGACACATAAGAAAATGTATATGGTAATGCAAGAATAATTTTTGTTGATGGAAGAAAATTCCTGGAGGGTATGAAGCATGAGCATGTGTGTTTTTCTTTAATCCCAAAACTTGGTAAAGAGGAAGTAGAAGATGTACCTACAGAAGTTGGAGATTTGTTCAATGAGTTTTAAGATATTGTATCTGATAATGTACTTGATGGATTACCACCATTAAGGAAGAGTAGTCATCAGATGGACTTGATTCTAGGAGACAATTTTCCAAATAAGGTAGCACACAGAATGACACTAGCAAAAAGTGAAGAGTTGAATAGAAAAGTACATGAGTTGTTATAGAAGGGGTTGATTTGGGAGAGCCTGAGTCCATGTGTTGTACCAAAAGTATTAGCACAAAAGAATAATGGAGAATGGAGGATGTGTATAGATTCTAGGGCAATAAACAAGATCACAATCAAGTACAAGTTTCCATTGCCACGAATGGATGATATTATGGACTGTTTGAGTGGAGCTGTGTATTTCTCAAATATAGATCTCAAGAGTGGATATCATTAGATTTGGATTAGAGAAGGAGATGAATGACTTCAAGACAAAGGAAGGACTGTATGAGTGGTTAGTCGTGCCTTTTGGGCTAACCAATGTATCGAGCACTTTCATGCGGCTAACGAATGAGGTTCTGAAAGAATTTCTAGGTAAGTTTGTCATTGTTTACCTAGATGATATTTTGATCTTTAGTAAGACATTGGAGGAGCATATCATGCATAATCATATGGTGTTTGAGAATTTAAGGGAAGATAAATTACTGATTAATTTGAAGAAGTGCAGTTTTGTGAAGATGCATTTATTGTATCTAAGATTTGTAGTTTCAACAAAGGTCTAAAAATGGACCTAATGAAAGTGAAGGCTATCCTTGAATGGCCTACTCCAAGGAGTACAACTGAGGTAAGATCTTTTCATGGTTTGGCTAGCTTTTACAAAAAGTTTATCATAAATTTTAGTAGTATTTATGGACCCTTGATTGAAACAATGAGAGGGGATAGAAAAGAGTTCAAGCTTCTATTGGGTCAGATAAGAGTTTTAAACCGTTGAAATAGAAAGTTACAAAACAACCTATTTTAGCACTTCCAGATTTTAATAAGGTGTTTCAAGTAGACTGTGATGCTAGTGGTACTACAATAGGAGCTTTTATGATTCAAGAAGGTAAACTTGTTGCTTATTTCAATGAGAACTTAAATGATACCAAGAGAAAGTATTTTGTTTATGATCAGGAATTTTATGCTATAGTTTAGACATTAAAGAAGTGGAGACACTATCTTCTTCCTAAGGTGTTTGTTTTGTATACTAATAATCAAGATTAGCAATATTTGAATAGTCAAGGCAAGTTGAATCAAAGACATTTGAAATGGGTTGAGTTTTTGCAGAGTTATACATTTGTTTTGAAATAGAGGAGTGGAATGTCTAACAAAGTTGTAGATGCACTTAGCAGAAGGCAACTATTGATGATAGAGATGTAGATTGAGGTGGTTGGGTTCAAGAAACTCAAGAATTTGTATCTAGAGGATCTTGCTTTTGGTGAAGCTTGGAAAGCTTCTAAAGAACTTGTTACTCTAGATAGAATGAAGTGATTGGACTTCATCATTCAGGATGATATGCTATTCAAAGGGAGCAAGTTGTGCATTCCATGAAGTTCTATGAGGGAGAATCTCATCAAGGAGAAGCATAGTGGAGGATTGGCTAGACATTTTGGTCACAATAAAACCCTTGCTTTGGTTAGTGAGAATTATTACTGGTGATAGTTGCAGCAAGATGTCAAGAAGTTTGTAAAAAGTTGCAAAGTATGTCAAATGGCGAAAGGAGTGAAGAAGAATACAGGGTTGTATCAACCATTACCTATACTAGAGAATCCTTGGGAGGATATTAGTATGGATTTTTTTCTTGATTTACCAAGGACTTAGTGAGGACATGATTTAATTTTTGTGGTAGTTGACAAATTTTCAAAGATAGCACATTTCATTCCTTGCAAGAAGACTAATGATGTTGCTCATGTAGCAGAATTGTTTTTTAGAGAAGTGGTGAGACTACATGGTTTTCCAAAGAGCATAGTTTCAGATTGTTAGGATAATAAGTAGAAAATGCAAATATTAACAAACAAGAGAGAACACAATAACATAGAATTTAATGTGGTTCACCCAATCCCTAGGCTACGTCCACCAATAGTGGGTCCAATATCTTTATTATTATCCAGTGATTACAATTTAAAACTTGCAAATCAATACCACCGCAAGAAGCTACAATAATCCCTCATACAATGAATCTCAAACCCTAAGCCCTTTTTACAAGTATTTTTGACATAACAAAATTAGGGAAAAAATACTCTAACTAATATAAAATAGATGGCCAACATCAGGGGTGCTGCCCCTTGACCCTGCCAGGGGTTCTGCCCCTTGACCTCATGGATAAGTCTGATTAGGCTCCACATACATAAAAATATCCCACTTGGAGATTGATCAAACTCCACAACAATATCCTCCCACTTAGAGACTGATCAACCAAAACCGGTAGCTCCCACTTGAATAATGAAACCACCCGAGACTTAGCTATTCTTTTATTTTGTTTAGTCTAGAAGACCAACCAAAGCTAAACAAGAATTTAGCTTCTCTCTTGTCACTACCTTTGTAAACATATCTAATGGATTATCATCTATTGTATCTTCTCCAACCTTAACTATCCATCATCCAATACTGATCGAATGAAATGATATCGCAAATGTATGTGCTTTGTTTTTTAGTGCAAAGCAGAATTCTTTGCAAGATGAATGGCACTCTGACTATCTGAATACAAATAATTATCTGCTTGTGGATGTCCCAATTCTTTCATGAAGAATTGAAGCCATATCATCTCCTTGGCTACCTCTGTAGCAACAACTTACTATGCCTCTTTAGTGGATAAAGCATTCACCTTTTGTAACCGAGAAATCCAACTCACTATTGTCCCACCAATAGTAAATAAATAACCTGGAGTACTCCGTCTGGTATCAATATTGCCCAGCAAATCTGAGTCAACATAGCCATGAACAGTAGTAGAAGAGCCCCCAAAGTGTAAACACTTATTGGATGTACCTCACAAATATCTGAGAATCCATTTGACTGCATTCCAATGCTCAATTCTAGGGTGACTCATATACCGGCTAACGACTCCCACTGCATGTCCAATATCTAGCCTAGTACATACCATAGCATACATTAAGGTCCCTACAACTAAAGCATAAGGTATCTTGGACATTCTTGCCTCTTCTTCTGGAGTCTTTGGATAGATTTCTTTTGTCAATTTCAAATGACCAGGCAAAGGTGTAGTGACAGCTTTGGCATCCTTCATGTAGAATCTCTGCAACACCTTCTCAACATGATCAGCCTGAGATAGAGTTAATTTTCTATTATTCCTATCTCTACAAATTTTCATGCCAAGGATTTGGTTTGCTACCCCAAATCCTTCATAGAAAAATATTTTGCTAACTGTTGTTTCAACCCCTTAATATGATCCATGTTAGAACCAGCTACAAGTATATCATCAACATATAAACATAGAATAATGTACCTATCATTATCTAACCTCTTGAAATAAACACAATGGTTAGAATTACATCGAGTGTATCCATTCTCATGCATAAAAGTATCAAATTTAATATACCATTGTCGAGGTACTTGCTTCAAGCCATATAAACTTTTCTACAATTTGCACACTAAACTCTCCTTATCCTTGACCTCATATCCCTGTGGCTGTACCATATAAATTTCTTCATTCAAATCACCATGAAGAAAGGTTGTTTTAACATCAAGCTACTCTAAATGCAAATCTTTAGTAGCCACAATACTTAAAATAGTATGAATAGAAGTCATTTTAACAACTAGAGAAAAAATCTCACCAAAATCAATACCATGTTTCTATACAAATCCTTTTACAACTAATCTAGCTTTAAATCTTTTCTTACCTCCATCTTCTTCTTTCAACCTGTAAACCCATTTATTCTACAAAGCTCGTTTTCCTATAGGTAACTGACATAAATCCCATGTTTGATTTTTTAGCAAAGAGTCCATTTCATCTGTCATTGCAGACTACCACTGAAGTTTTGTATCCACTTGCATAGCTTCATTATAACATTCAGGTTCACCAACATCAGTTAATAAGATAGAATATAAAGAAGGTGAAAATCTATCTGGAGGTCTACTTAGCCTTGTTGACCATCTAACATTCACTGGGGTGTGTGGTATTTGTTGTTGTTGTTGTTGTTGTTACTGAGCATAAGGAATTTCTAGAACATTAGCATTTGGAATGTCATCCAACACTACATAATCATTTTCTTTCTTCTCATGCTGCTGCAATAGATCTTTGTACAACACTTTCTCATTGAATATGACATCCTGACTTCTTACAATTTTATGATTTTCAAAATCCCAAAGCCTATAACCAAATTCATCAATGCCATATCCAACAAATACACATTTCTTTGACTTAGCTTCTAGCTTGGTTCTATTTTTAGAATCTATAAGTGCAAAAGCTTCACAATCAAAGGTTTTGAGAAAAGAATAACTCACTTTCTTACCACTCCATGCTTCCTTTGGAATACCACAGTCCAAAGGAGTGGAGGGGCCTATATTTATTAAATAAATAGCAATGTTCATAGCCTCTACCCACATATTTTTGGGTAGCCTGGCATGCAACCTCATACTCCTTGCATGCTCCATTATTGTCATGTTCATGCGTTCAACCACTCCATTTTCTTGTGGAGTCCTTGGTACAGTTTTCTATCTATGAATACCAGTAGAGGCACAATAATCTTCAAATTATTTGCTACAATAGTCCCCACCATTATCAGATCTGAGACATTTTAAGCTTTTTCTAGTCTCATTTTCAACCAAGCTTTTCTATTTCTTAAAAGTTTCAAATATATCAGATTTCTGTCTAATGAAATATATCCATACTTTCCTAGTTGCATCATCAATGAATGTAACATAATACTAAGAGCCACCAAGGGAAGATACTTGAGTTGGACCCCATACATCTATATTCACAAGCTCTAATTTTTCATCTTTCTTTTCCTTCCCACTCTTTAGAAAACTAACTCTCTTTTGTTTTCCATACACACAACTTTCATAAAAATCCATATTAACACATTTCAGACCTAGTAGAGATTTCTTTGAATGAAGTAACTTCATACCTTTCTCACTCATGTGCCCGAGTCTATTGTGCCACAACACTATTTTAAAATCTCTAGCTACTGTCTCTTGTTCTACTTGCTCAACTACAGCAACTATTCTTGAACATTCATTTTTCTCTGAAACAATTAAAGTACAAGGAACAATATGACCTGTACAAAGATATAAGGTGCCTACTTTCACACCTTTTGCTACTACTAAGGAACCTTTTGAAACCTTCTAATTTTTATCATTAAAAGTAATTGTGCAACCCTCATCAGTGAGTTGCCCTACTGAAATTAAATTTCTACTCAACCTTGGAACATGTCTTACCTCTTGTAGTAGCCAATGATTCCCATTGTGCAACTTAATCTTGATTTTCCCTTTTCCAACAATTTGACAAGGTTCATTATCTCCCAAATAAACTAGCCCAAAATCCCCTTGGACATAATCAATAAAATAACTTCTATGGGGTGTAGCATGAAATGAAGCCCTTGAATCTAACACCCATGAATCATCAACATTTTCTAAAGAAAAAAGCAAAGCATCCTCTTCGGATTTGTTACTTACCACATTTGCCTCCTTGTTTCCATCATTTTTGTCTCCTTGATCTTTCTTCTGAGACCAATAATATTTCTTCTTATGACCTAGTTTTCCACAATAACAGAAATCATTTGGCCCTTTGGATT
This sequence comes from Chamaecyparis obtusa, assembly GCA_027943335.1. Lineage (NCBI taxonomy): Eukaryota > Viridiplantae > Streptophyta > Pinopsida > Cupressales > Cupressaceae > Chamaecyparis > Chamaecyparis obtusa. The sequence goes on from BSBK01014452.1 coordinate 39,160, forward strand.
CAAACCTCTTTCCCTTTGATTTTCCTCTTGATTTCCCATGATTTCTAGAGTTGTTTCCTCTATCTCTTGTTCTGCCTCTGCTTTCTGTGTTCAATACACTACCCGATGTGGATGCCCCTGAGCTTTTCCTACAAATTTCCTCACTCAATATAACACCAACAACATCATCAAAATTTAGGGTATTTGAACTAGAAATAGAATTACTAACAGCCATTACCAAGCATTCCAGCTTTCTGGCAAAGAACACAAAATCAAGAGAGCCCTAACCTCATCATTGAAAGTAATTTTAACTGAGGTTAACTAACTTGTAACTATATTAAACTCATTCAAATGATCAGTGACTGATCCACCTTCTACCATTTTCATATTAAATAAACACTTTATAAGAAATACCTTGTTTGAAGCTGAAATCTTTTCATACAACTTTGCTAGGGTGTCCATCAGATCTTTAGCTTTCATTGCTCCAGTAATATTGAATGCCACCGATTGTGCCAGACATAAATGAATATTCCCCAGTGCCTTCCTATCTAAAATATCCCAATCTTCCTAAGACATTACTGCCTCTTTCTTGGCTATTCCCTCTAATGGCCACCACAAATCCTTCTGATATAGATAGTCCTCCATTTGCATCTTCCATAACTAGATGTTCTACCCATTAAACTTATCAACCTTCAGCCTACCCTTGTCTGCCATTTCTCCCACTTAACCAAGAGACTCTCCCACTAACTTGTGAGACCTGCTTCAGAGAATAGATGAAAGAACAAATGAAATAACCTTGCTCTAATACCACTTGTTAGGATAATAAGCAGAAAATGCAAATATTAACAAACAAGAGAGAACACAATAACACAAAATTTAACATGGTTCACCCAATCCCTGGGCTACGTCCACAAACAGTGAGTCCAATATCTTTATTATTATCCAGTAATTACAATCTGAAACCTACAACTCAATACCACCATAGGAAGCTACAATAATCCCTCATATAATGAATCTCAAATCCTAAGCCCCTTTTACAAGTATTTTTAACATAATGAAATTAGGGAAAAAATACTCTGACTAATAGAAAATAGATGGCTCTGCCCCTTGACCCCACCTGGGGCACTGCCTCAGGACCCCACAAGGGGCTCTTCTCCTTGACCCCGTGGATAAGTCTGATTAGGCTCCACATACATAACATAGATCAAGACACTAAGTTTGTTGGATATTTATGGCGTACATTGTAAAAGAAGTTAAAGATAGATTTGAAATTCAGTTCATCACATCATCCATAGACTGATGGACAGACAAAGGTGGTGAATAGGAGTTTCGGGAATTTATTGAGATGTTTGGTCATAGATAAGCCAACAAGATGGGATTTGATTTTACCCCAGGTGGAATTTGCATACAATAATTATGTCAACAGGAGCACTGGTAAATCACCATTCTAGATTGTATATGGAAGTAGTCCCAGAAATGCATCTAAGTTGAGAAAGATAGATAAAGGAGAAATAAGTAGTGCTAAAGCTGAGGTTTTTGAAGAACATTTGAAGAACATCCATGAGGAGGTAAAGAAGCACATTACCAAGATGAATGTATAGTATAAGGCTAAGGTAGATGAGAAAAGGAGGCATAAGGAATTTTAGGTTGGAGATGAAGTCATGGTTTATTTTTCGAAGGAGATATTTCTAGTTGGTACATATAACAACCTGAAAATGAAGAAGTTTGGGCCATGTAAATACTGAAGAAGCATGATTAAGGAAATGCCCATGAGGTAGAATTGCCTTTCGAGCTGAATATTTCACCAATATTTAACATTTCAGATTTGACAGAGTACCATGAAGGGGGTGTTGAAGATGAGATCACAACAACATAGTGGAGTATTCCAGCAACTACTTTAGCTACCAAGGAGATTGAGGATATACTAGATAGTCATGTAGGAAGAAGCAAAAGGAACATGACATATGAAGAATATCTGGTCAAATGGAATGAATGACCTATTGAAGATTCATCATGGCTGACAAGGGAGGAGGTTAACCATCTTGGTTTTCCTCTTCACACTTGAGTCATGACAAGGTCACTTCTCAAATTACCCTGGGTGTATGATGTAGGAGCATCCTAGGTGTAAGAGAAATATTGCATCACCCAAAAATATTTCTGATTTTCTTTTCAATAAGGGCTATCTTGTGCAGACCTACTATTTATGGAAACTTACTATTTTTAGTAAGTTGGTCATATGATCTTAGAATGTTCTAATTTCATAGGTGGAGGTTCATCTTAGTCATATCAGCCTACCAGTTGAGTTTCATTGCCACATCATCTGTATTGGTGAAGTTATTGAGGCTTTTGGGTATGAAATCTTTTAGGTCAATTTTCAAGGCCTTAGAAGCTATGGATTATGATCGACCCCCGATTGGCTAGAGCTTGCATGAGTCAAGCACTGTAGATCAGGTCTTGCCATTTCCAAAAAGTGGCTATAATAGGAAAACAGAGCTACGGTTAAAAAGTTATGGCCGCCAGAAGTTGGGCTACCTAAAAACATATTTTGTAATTCTTTGGAGCCAACCCTATGTAAAAAGAAAAGAAAAGAAAATAATTCTTAGGGTAGTCAGCTTTAAGGGCTAAATTTATGGCACCTTCTCGGGTGGTGGAAATTGCCTATATAAGAAAAGTTTGTAGTGTTGTCTAGGGCAGTTCTGGGTAGATCTGGGTAATGATTCGAGGCTTTGTCCTACAAAATATTATCAGGGAAAATGCCCATGTGCCTTTGCATATTATAATTCTAAAATTTGTAATTCCACATTTGTGGAGATAATAAGAAGCTCATTTTCTATTCTTGCAAATTGTTGTTGTTTCTTTGTTTCTATTATTTGTTTGTGGTATTAAGGGGAGCACCCTTCATCGAAAGGGCACAGTTGATTTTGGTCTATGGTATGATAGATCACAAGACTTTATATTTCATGCTTTCACAGATGCTGATTGGGTAGAGAATGTAGATGACAAAAAAAGTAATAGTAGAGGAGCATTCTTCCTTGGTAAAAGATTGGTTTCTTGGCTTAGCAAGAAGCAGGACTGCATTGCGCAGTCTACAGTAGAATCAAAATATGATGTATCAATAATCAATTGTACACATATCCTGTGGATGAAGAAAATGTTGAAGGACATTGGAGTATGTCTTCAGGATTGAGTTACTATCCATTGTGACAATACTAGCACAGTAAATATGTCAAAGAACCCTATTATATATTAAAAAACAAAAAATATACCAATAAAGTGTCACTTCTTGAGAGATAAAGTAGAAGAGAAAGAAGTAAAGTTAGAATATGTGAATACAAAGAAGAAAATAGTAGACATTTTCAAAAAACCTCTATCTAAGGATACATTTCAGTACTTGAGAGGTATGCTAGGGGTCATGCCCTAGTCTACTCTTGAGTAATTGATGCAGGAACTACATTAGTCCGGCTATTTCATTTTTTGGACTACATGCTTGATGCTTCTCCTATGGGGGAGTATATGTATATGAGCTGAGCTGCTAAGAACTCTTGGAAACAAAATAAAACTTTGACATTGATGTCAATGGGGGAGAGAATGACACATGAAAAATAGTATGAAAGGATCATCCTTTAAGAGGATTTGAAAAGATACTGATACAGATATAGTATAGGCATGTTTTGGTCTTTATGGAATTTAGATGTTTTTCATCTATATTTTCATCAATGCCAAAGGGGGAGATTGTTAGCATAAGATTTATCCTATAAAGGCTGCCCCAGATTTAGTCATTGTAACTTGTATATAAGGATTAAAATCCTTGTAAAATAAGTGTGGAATTGTGTATGCAAGATGCAGAGGTGAATGAATGGTTAAGGTTGCATTAGATACTATTTGAAGAGCTTTAGTTGTGCACTTATGCACAAGGTGGAGCTTTCTTGGAAGGAGTTGAAGACTAAACAAAATTTCAAAATAGATTTAATATCATAGATTTGAAGTTGTGAGGTTTGGAAAACCTGAGGGTTTCTTAAACTCTCAAATATTCTGATTAGATTGATTTATTATACACCCCTAACAGGGTAATTTCCTTTAATAGGGATGGACTCCTAGCAGGTTCGACTCCTTAATTGGGATCACATTGTAAAAGGTCCTAATAGGGTCTATCCTTTAATCAGGACCTGCCTATCGTAATACTCAATTCCTAACAGGATTAGAACTTTTAACAGGGTTATTATACCTATAGTGCAGATATTTGAGGGTACCATCCCCACCGAGGTTTTTCCCTTAACAGTGTTTCCTCAAGAACAATTCTTGGTCTATCTATGTATGTTATTGATAGATTCATTTTTCATAAGAAATAAGTTTGAAGTTAAAGTTTAAGTAATCTATACTAGCATCAACTGATTCACCCATCCCCCCCTCTCAATTCATTGGTACACTTTTATTCTAATAGAATCAAAATGTTTCATTAAATCTTGATCCATAAAGGAGAAAGAATTGAAAGGCAAATTAGATGAATTTTTCTCAACTAAAATATCCACATAGATAAGGTTTATATTAGGAGAAGAGCTAACATAAGTCTTGAACCCTCCGCCCCAAAGAGGAAGATTATTGAGAGAAAGGTTGAAATCATCTTATTTCTCTAATATTTTCTTATAAAGTAATATAAGAGAGGACAAAGAAACATCACATACACTAGATTGATTCTTTTTAGGGGTAACATGACGTAATGAAAATTTAATAGGAAGATGTTTTTTTATCTCAAAAGTGATAGAATGGTTTGAGAAGAATGCTTTAAATAACTTGTCTAACATGAGAGGAAAGAAATAATTACATATAAATTAGATTTATTTGTACCTAAATTTATACAAAAGAGATTATAAATATTAATGCATGGGTATGTGCAGGATCATGGTATGCCAAAAAGTGGCAATATGAAAAGAAGTCCTTATTGATAGGCTCTTTGAAAAAAAACTATAACTTTCAAACAATATAACATTTTTGAAATCTGAAATATACATCACATTCTATGTTTCACCTAATACAATAATAATAAGCAATTCTTTCAATTTGATGAAGTTTAGACTAAGTTAAGATGGTCAAACATGAGACTTTTAATATTCAAGAAAATTTGTAGTAGAAAAATCATAATTAATTATTTACATGAAAAAAAATTCAAAAATATATACATCACATTTGGACATGAGTCTAATAATTTTATCTAGAATCTTATAAAAAAATATTATCATTTGATTTTGTTTAATGTGGTTAGACATACACCTACTTGTTATCTTTCTAGTCCTCATTGATAGACTTATTGAAAAATAGCTATAACTTTCAAACTGTATAACATTTTTGAAATCCAAAATATGTGTCACATTCTATGATTTTCCTACTACAATAAAAATAAAAAAAGTTTTCAATTTGAAAAAGTTTAGACTAAGTTAACGTGGTCAGACACAAGGGTTTTTATATTCTGGAAAAGTTGTAGAAGAAAAATCATAATTAATTATTTACTTGGAAAAAATTACAAAAAAATATGTCTCACATCCGGACATGAGTCTACTACTTATATCTAGAATCTTGTATAAAAAAATTATCATTTGATTGTGTTTATGGTGGTCAAACATACACCTACTTCTTTTTTTTCCTGAAATTTTCATACTACTACATTAAAATTTAAAATTTTCAACATATAGAATAATTATTTTTCAAAGAAGGCCTAGTATCTTAAAAAATAAATTTAATTTTCTACAAATTCTCTTACATATTTTTGATATAATATTTATAACTTGTTCAAATTTTTATGTCAACTTGCCTAAACCTGATTTTCTAAATTTTCATTGCCACTTAAGGGCCTAGTTTGGCATACCATGATCTTGCACATACCTACATACAAAATAGATCTAGATAAAAAAAAGGTTTAGAAAGAGGATCTAACACCTAAAATCAAGAAGTATAATGAATGAACATTTTGGTCTCACAAAAATGTAACATAGGTAAACCTACACACATAATGATGTAAATTTAATGCAAAAGAGATCTAACTAGATGCATATAAGATAACAAAGTAGATCTAGAAAGAAAATGAAATCTAATACCAAAATCAAAATGAAGATGTAAGAAGTTTCGTTCGCCAAAATATAGCATAGAAAATGGTTAGGAATGCTAAGATGGATCACTCACTAAATTATAGGTACATGTAGGAAGATCCAAGACCTTGGAACAAAGAAAACCCAATTAGCACAAGGTAAGGTGCCAATTCATGATCTTCACAATGTAGTGTTTTGGATTGTAATCTTCCTTTCCCTGAGAGGAGTCATAAATGATATGCAAGAGAGGAATCTAATCTATGAAAGTAGATGAAAATAATGGGGATAGAATGTATGCACATGAAAAGTGAGTGGAAAAGGAGTTCTTTGAAGATGATTTATTGTCTATGAGAGTCCCAGAATGACCTGATTTATGTACCTTGTAGATTGCAACCTAAAAATCTGAAATTGGTAGTTCTATATTATTCTCTTGGCTATAGGTCAAATTTATGGGTATAGGTTAGCTTCGACCTATACCTGACTGTGCTAGAAATAGAAATAGTTTCTTGGTCTAGTAGGTCTTCTACTAGGCTTTCTAGGTCTGCAAATGAGAATGTACTTATAAATTGTAGTGTATAGGTAAACTTTGACCTATACCTTAGAGTGTCAACATCTGAATAAGAAAGTAGATCTAGGAAGGTCTTCCAAATGGGTCCTCAGATCCACAACTATATTTTTCTTCCAAGCCTTTCCTACACACAAGACAAGATGGGAAATTGCTATGGGGAAGGGGCTTGCCTTGGTCAAGACCTTATATAGGAATTAACCTTGAAATGTAATTGAAAGTCCATGAAGGAATGTAATTTAGATCCAAAAGATAAATTATCTTATAACTCAATGATGCAATTTGTTTCTTTGGAGATTATCACAAGTGTTGACACAATAGCTTGGACTCCATAAAAACCTAATAATAAATCATGAAACCAAACACTTGAATGATGAGTGTTGTAGTTTTAAACAATGTTGGATTTAGAAGAAAAAAGAAGAAAAAGACTTGATGAATAAATATAGATCTCCTTCCTTGATCTAGAAATCTCCTTTGCTTCTCTATGGAGAAAGAAGCTAGATCTATAGAAGGAAATAGTTAAATGCTTGAGAAGATGAGAAAATGCCCTCAATGAATACTTTCTTGCTTGCTTGAACTCCTTGAATGTACAATAACTTTCTTGTGAATGATTTCTTGGAATGAGATGTCTTGCAATTGATAGATTTAGATATAAAAATGAGAGGTAGAAGTCTCTTTTATATAGCGATCTCAAAGTAAAATAAACTTTAGGCCGACAAGGTAGATGCCTTGATCTTTAAAATGAGGTGAGACCCATCTTAAAGTGGGAAAATAAAATAATTGACCACAGTAAGATTTATTGTCAGAATAAATTAAGATATTAATTTTAATTAATAAAGGAGGATCAATAATATTAATTTAAATTAATAAAGTTCAAACCGACTTTATGAGAGGACCTAATTAATTAGTATAAATATTAATATAAGTTAATTAATAAAAGGGGGACACATAATATTAATTAAAATTTAAAGTAATAAAATGTCCAACCCACTTTAAATTAATTTAAATTAATAAAATGTCCAATGATATGAAATGAATTATTTAATTGGAGGAGAAAATAGAGGAGCTCTCTTAGAAAGAAGGGCTAACCTCGAGCTTTGAACAAATTGATTTAATATTTAATATTAATTTAAATAGTAATTTAAATTAATAAAGGAGGGCCCATATTTTTATTTTAAATATTAATTTAAATTAATAAAAAGTCCAATAAATGCGAGAAGAATATGAAATCAATGTGGGAACCCATATATGCTAAAATAGGGCTAAAAATGAGCACCTAACAAGGGTGCTTACTTTTTAAGATGATACAAATGGAAAAAATTAAATAGTTATGTTCAAGAGATAACATAGAACAAACAATGTTTAATAGTGTAAGGATTCATTTAGTGGAAACATTTTTTAAAGAAAAGTGCAATGTGCTGAATAAACTGAAAGTGATTTAATTGAATTAATTTATTAAGTGGTCCCAAATTAAAATAATATAATAATGACTACATTAATTAATTAATTTAATTAGTAAATAAATTTATGTCAATCTATTGTAACCTTGTATGCACTTCTTGTAGCCCTTTACAAGGGTAGCTAGCATCGTACGCAATGATAGTGGAGTTATCTTTTTCTTGTGTATTTGTAATTCTAGTTGGAGTTGAGCCTTCTAGTGTTTCATTCCATAGGTGCAAGATCCTCCCTATTTTGGTGATTACAATTTTGGTAGGATTAAATCCTCACCCTATTCTATTGGTCAATCTAAATCTATGCGGTCTTCACTTGAAGAAAAAATTATAATAATAAGAAAAAAATTATAAACATTATCAACGATTCCCCTATTTTTAGTGTATGATCTATGTTATTTTCTTTATCAGTGGTAATGTATTTGAAAGTTAAGAAATAACTCAATATTTGGAAATAAATAATGATATATCACTATATAGAAGGATACATCGTGGGACATGGGAATTTCATTGCAATTATCAACATTAATATATTTCATTTGAAGATCTCTCAATGATTCACTATTATTATCTAGATTAAGTCTAATTACCATATGGGTGAAATCCAATATCATACGTGTGAAGTTTAATTATTGTACAGGTTCGAAGGGAAGGGGTTGTGTAGAATTAATGGTTGTATGAATAGTAGGAAACATACTTTATTTACCTATCTAGAGCGATTGTATGGGTAACACTACCATACATGTGAAGTATTTGGTGTCAAATTGACATCAAAAAATTATAATGATATCAGAGCTAGTGATCTTGTTGTTCTATTGAGAAATATTTTATGTGCATGAGGATATCCGAATCATTGGAGAAAATAGGGAAGTTAAGCATATAGATAATGTAATGCCCAAAAGTTCAGGCCAAAACACAACCAACA
>BSBK01014453.1:0-25338 GCA_027943335.1 Chamaecyparis obtusa
TCGAGAAGTCGAGATGTAAATGCCAAATTAGTTATGTGTTAAGTCTTAAGTTTATCTTGGATTTAATTAATAGTTGATGTGATGATTCTAGTAACTCCTACGAGGAGGATAAGTAATGTTTTGACGATGTATTATATGGTTATACCATAGTGGCATTTTGGTGATATTCTTAGAACCCTGAACAAGGATTTGTTAGATCCTAGACTAATAGGATTATTCTGCATTTTGTTTTCCTAGATTAGGAAATTTAATCATACTTGTGATAAGAATTTTATAGGACCTGATTGTTATGGTTACCCCCTTACCGATGTTGAACCATCGATTTATCTTAAATATCATGCTAAGGAAAATTGAGAATCTTTGAGATTAGGGAGTACTATGAAGTTATGCAATCAAATTATGTAGATTGAATTGAATTGAAATAATGAATGTATTCTATATGTTTTGCAAGCTTGAATTTGGATTATGATCTATATGTGGGCATTGTACTTTATGTGACTTTGAGTACACAGTAGAAATTATAACTTATGTGTATAAAATTATATGCAATTAAATTATGCACTATATGAAAGTGATTAGATGTATGCATTGAATCATGAATTATGAGAAAGCGATTGTAAGAATGCAATCGAATTCTATGTTGCAAATGAATATCATGTTAGACATCTTCGCTACATTGATGTTATGAGTAATTGATGATTACCTTGTGATGATGTTAGATTATTGATGATCATGATTTCAATTGAATTACAAGATTAGTAGGCATTAGAGATGCAATTGAATTATGAAATTTAACTAAGCAATTGAATTTTGATTAAATTGAAGATGTTATATCTTATATGTTTATTCGTATTGGTTTTTTCTTCCTTGAATTATTGATGCTGCATTGAGGAGTGTGCAGGTAAGAGAACCATGGAATTAATCGGAGAACCAAGGTTAAACATATGTGAATTGAGTAAGCCAAAGCTTAATCCGATATGGGATTAAAAGCCTCGTTGTAATGTGAAACTCCTGGTAAATGTGGATTTTTGCATGTGTGTTATTAGTTAATTTCTAGTTGTCATCCAGGACATGACCTTGGGTATGTAATGTGTAATCGTTAGTGTCATTTGACACTTGTTATGTACTTGTTTTAATTCATCCTTGTTCTAGTCACTTCTAAGGCCAATAAGGGGTTCTAAGGGTCATTTTTGGCATAATTTAAGTTACCTTATGGATAGGGTTATGAGTTAAGAAGGTTTTGAGCATGTCCCTAATTCCCTAGTGACCTTGGTAACCTATTTTATGAACCATTTTCCCTCAACCTCGAAATTGGATAAGTCATGATCTTTACCCAACTCCCACCTTTTCTTTCAATCATGCATTTATCATGAGGGGACAAGGAAAGACAACAAGGCCATAGAGTCAAGTCTGCATTTATGGATGGTGGGTGGGTAGAGATTTGGAGGCCTTTTTAGAGGCCCTTAGGAGATTTAGTGGGTGTTCACCCACTCTCCACATTTGGAGATATTAGGGTTTGGATTGAGGAAGGATAGTGGATAAGCTCTTCTCAAATTTCCATTTCCATCACACTTATGGAGGTTGGTTACTCTTCTCATGGAAGCCTTTCTACTTGCTCTTTAGATTAACTTATATTTTTCTTTCTCATGCATATGAATCTTGGTTCTTGTTGTGACAATGTGTTGTAATGGAGGGATTTTGGGTTTTGATTTCATGGTTTATTCTTGTTTCTTCTTGCTTGAATGAGGGAGTTCTTGTTTATGGGTGTGAGGCATTACTCACCCTTTTGGAAGGGAAGAAGTGGTCTACGGGTGGAGGGGTTAGTTGGTCTCTCCATGAGGTGAGAGTCTCTTCTCTTGGAGAAGAGGGATAAGTTCATGGTGTATGGGCACCATGGAAGCCATTGTATTCTTGTATTTTGTGGATATTGATAAGCAAAGTATGTGTATGGAGATATTGGATATGTAGCCTTGAAGAGGCATTTGGATATGCATGGATATGTAGCCTTGAAGAGGCATTTGGATATGTAGTCTTGAAGAGGCATTTGAATACTCATGGTGAGAAAATTTGTATGTAATGGCATTCTCCCCTTGGAAAAGCCCACCTCCACCCTCTCAATGAGCTTGTAAGACTCATTTGTGTAACCTTGGAAGGGAGTAATTTGTTGTATGTGCATTTGTGTAAATTGTTTGTGAGCATCTTGTTGATCTTGTTGCATACTCGTTTAGCCTTGGTTCTCCAAGCTCGAGGGTGGTCTCATAAGAGACCTAGGTTGGGTGGTGAGCACCCATGGTTCTCCATTTTTTTATTTGCAGATTTGTGGAAGCTCAAAGAGGAGCTATCATGGAGGTTTTCATCTTTTGGGTGGTTGTGTGAAGACAACTCGTTCATTCCTTTGTGAAATCTCTCTTTGTATTTAGACTTCTATTGTTGTAAAAGAGATTGTAATGCTTTTTACTTGGAGCTATTGTGAAGATGAAACAGATGAGAGACTGTTATTTATTTGATTTTTCATTGTGTGGAATTGTTCATTGCAATGCTTTGTTGAAACTAGGATGTTGTAAACTTTATTGATGTATTTGTAAAAGAGTTGAAATGGATTTCTTTATGTTAAGATGAATTCTTGCAAACATGATAAAAGATCTCTCTTTCTCTCTCTCTTTATAGTTGAAAATACTCTTTCCTTGCAAATGAGTTATCAACATTGATAGATTAAATATTGTAACAATTTCATTATGATTCCATATTTGGGTTGATATAAGAATATTGTAGTTCCTATAAGATGATTTAATTGTCATGATCTTTGAAAATAATCTCTAAATATGATTCATATCACTCTTTTAGTCCTATAAATTGTAATGAAACAACTATGAAGAAATGAACAAATTAGTTTTATGTTGATATCTCAATTGATTTGCAATCAAACTATATCTAATCCTTATTGATACTCTATCAATTTTAAGACTATAGACTTCCTTATGCATTAAGGAGACTAATTAAATGAAGAAAATATACTACTCATAGTTTGCAAGAAGATGTAAAAATAATGCAAGCAAAATAACACTCCCTAGATTTTAAGAGAGCAAAATGCTCTCTAGATTTTGTATGGGATAAAAATCCCATACAAAATCCATACCACAGTCATTTTATAATATTAAATCTTTCCACCTCAATATATATTAACAAATAAAATATTAATCTACTTTACCCCCCTTACCTTATTTAATATCTTCCCCATAACTTGGCGCATGTGGAGGGATGTCAAGTCTTTTTTTAATTGAAACCTTCTTATTGGGTAGGGGAATGTATCTTAGCTGACTCCCCATCATGGGCGCACAGCATGGGGATACTCACTTTAGAATTGTTTATTATATGTCTGCATTACCTTTAATGTATTTATCTCTCCTTTGAAAACTGGCGCAGGTTTTGGGAATGAGGTCCTTGTTTCTTGGTAAGAGGTTTGGAGGGTCCCAAGACTTATTAAGGCTTGTCATAACTTTATGTAGCATCCCTTTAATTTCCCTTTTTATGCTCTTCCCTATGGAGACTTTTACATCTCCCCTAAAATGGCGCATGCTTTGGATGTGTCCTTTCCCTTGGGCACGTGGATGGAGGGAGTAGGAAGGGAGATCTAGGTAGGGAGCTAGAAAGTTAGGGAGTGGCTTAGGATTAGTAGGTTGTTAAGATAGCTTAGGTTGTTAATTAATTTATGTTATTAGGTTAATTTGTATTAATGACATGTTAATAATAATAGTTAGATGTTATTTAGCAATGTTTTAAATATTTATTTTGTTATTTATATATGATATCATATTACTAAATTTATGATCGTATACAATGTTAATTAATATATTATGGTATATTAACTAATTAATAATTATATTAACTAATTAATAATTATATTAATTAATTAATATATTATAATTAATTTCATATATAATTTAGTTTAAATCTTTGAATATATATACATTATTAAATAATGTTTCCTTTAGATTTATTAATTAGTTAATAGGTGCATTGATCTATTGGAATAATGTAATCATTAATTGATTAATATGTACTCATTTTGAACAGAAATTAGTATAGACAATTATTGAAATTTATATTCAATATTTTTCATTAGCTTCCAATTTAATTTTCATAATCGAATTGGTCTTGAAATTTACATAATTGGAAATGGTTAACCTATTTATAGAATTAACGTTATTAAATAAACATTCATTTTCTTTTAGATAACCTATACACTTTATAGATCGATGATCTACGATATTGATCGAGAAGGTGGTCAACGATCTTCTTCGATTATATTGATATCATCTAGCATCCTATGGATATTAAAACAACTTTGTTGAGGTTTGACCTCTTGTTGCGTTTGGACCTTGTCATTAGCACTTTTGTCCCGCATCATAAACTTGCATCTTTTACCCAAAAAAAAATTTGTTGGTTGTGTTTTGACCCAAACTTTTGGGCATTACAAATTTAAGATACAAGATTGACAATAATAGTAGAGTAAACTCTATTTCAACAAGAATAATCCAAATGGCTTTTAAGATGGTTGTTGGTAGCAATAGTTGTAACATATATAATTTCTAATTTCTAAAAAATTTTGACGAATCCATTTTGTTTTGAAGGGTTTATGGTATGATCTATATATTTTAGTATTTTAATTTAGTTTTGTATTAGATTTACTAGAACTTTCAAATGAAATTTACAATAAAATGTATTTCAATTCAAATCAAGTATATTATGAAACTTTGAATTGAGATTTGGATAGAAGTTTTTATTACTTGAATCTTACAACAAGCTTTTCAACTTGGAGTAATTATTTTGATAATCCGTGAGCAAAGTGCTTCAACCACCATGAAAACTATCATATAATATTCATTTTTTTTAAAATTAGATAGAATATTCTTTAAATGATTGGTGATGCATATTTTATATGTTGCATCTAATGCTTATTTGAATAGACATGTCTTTTTCCTTCATCATAGACTTGATGCGACAATTTAAAAATAGATTATTTCTTTTTCAATTGAAAATGTAGATTACTAAGAGTAAAACATAGAGTGAGGCCATGACTACAATTCTTTAAAATAGTATGTTAGTATTAGGGTTTTGTTTGTAATTTTTTTTAAAAAATATTTAGGAGTTTTAATAAAATATTGTAATATTTATGGATTATAATGGCTGAAGTTTTAAAATTAGATATATCTATATAAATTTAATTAGATTTAAATAGTTTTCTAATCATGTGATATAATAGTATTTGTAATTTGTATATAAATATTAATTTATCAGTTGAGAAGTTAGCAGCAAATATATTTGGTTTTGAATTAGTATTATTATTATATTTAAAATTTAAATATTTTAATAGTATTTAACATTATATCATTAGACAGAGGATTCAATAGAATTAAAGATAGAGATTTTGAGTTTATACATATATTTTCAATCTTTCAAATTCTTCAAGAAAATGTGATCTCCTCATATGTAATAGTTGTTGACTAAGCACAAAATGATGTTCTTGGGGAGGCTTTAAATCATTTTGAGGAGATGGTGATGCATCTTGGATTCCAATGGTTGTAGGATATATACACAAAAATGTTTTCTCAACGAGGCTTAACAACTTTTCAATGAAGTGCTTGAAAAAAATGTGGCTCATGAAATGCCATGATATTAGGATATTTGCAAAATAGATTTGTTCGGGAAACCTAGGAAACTTACAAGAAAATGAAATTAACAAGTGCAAAGCTTCAAATTTTTCACCTTTGCTACCATCTTTCCAACCTGTGCCAAAATGGACATTTTAAAATGAACTAAGGCTATCCATCAGAGAATAATTGAATATGGATTTTAGTATAGACACATAGTTATAAAAGCCTTGATAGACATGTATGGGAAATGTAGATGCATATGCAAGGCATGTGTATTTTTTAAAAATATGCCTTAGAGATATTGTCTCATGAAATGCAATGATTGCAGGATATGCTTAAATTGGTTGTGGTGAAAAGGCCTTAGAGTTTTTTAAGAAAATGAAATGAGCATGCACAAGAGTATTTAATATGGCGTTTATCATGTTTCCATTCGTCCTTTACTACTACGGCTCAGGTGATGTTTGACAATATTGATCGATCAACTGCCCTTTCAATTGTAAAATGATTTATTGAAACAACGCAACAATAATTAAAATGAATACTTATGAAATGGAGAGAGGAAGGAATTGCAGAAAACAAGCAGTTCTCCTTTGTGGGGTGCGACTACTGTCTATGGATAAGAACGGAATAGAATGTATTGTTTATTTAGACAGGTAGTTGCTGCGTTAAGCACAGATGTATTATTGCAACCTAGTGAATGAATGTAAAATTGGACGGACAGAATTACAGAAAATAACTGGTTTTATTTATGTGGCGCATCTAATGTTTACGGATAAGAATAGATGAGGACCGAAAACGGCTTTCAGTAGATGTCCTTACGCTGAAAATCGGAAGCAGCACCGAGTTTTTTGAGTAGTGGTGGTGGAGGAGGTGGAGCGCATGGAGAACTGCCACAGGTGGAACCAGAAACAGCAGACTGCTCCATTTTTGTAATCACATTATGATCTGATAAAGCAACTTTTTTCTGAAGTAGTGATGGTGGTGGTGGAGCACATGGAGAACTGCCACATGAGGGGGGCTAGAAACTGCAGACTGGTCCATCTTTGTAAGCATATTATGACCTGATAAAGCAACTTTTTTGTGTAGTAGTGATGGTGGTGGTGGAGCACATGGAGAATTGCCACAGGGTGGGCTAGAAATAGTGGACTGCTTCAAATTTGTTGAAGGACTTGGGAGGTTATATCGAGCGGATACACGAACCAGAAAACAAAGGGAAAGCACACCAAGAATTGTGTTTATTTTCACGCGCACCAAATTTCCCATGCTTGTAGTTGTGTGTCTTTCGTAACTCAAATGCGGAGAGATATCTTAATGATGTTATTAGATCATTCACTTATTAGATCATTACAATCTGTATATTAGATCATTCACTTATTTTTATAGTTTTCTGACACATTATTACAATTAACAGCATTAGATTTCCACAATCCATTAGTAATACATTTATGAATTTCATATCAATAGCCTGGCCCCTAGCATCTCCTTCACTAAGGAGCTTGAGTCTGACAACCAATTGCCCTTCCTTGATGTGCTCCTCATCAAGAAGCCAGATGGCTCCTTTGGTCGGCGTGTGTATCGCAAAGCTACCCACACTGACTTATACCTTCACTCCTCTTCCCACCACCATCCCAGCCAAAAAGTTGGCATCCTTAGGACCCTTGCCCTTAGAGCCCTTAGAGCCCTTAGAATTTGTGATGATGACAATCTTAACCTTGAGCTTACCCATCTTCGCCAGGTCTTCATCTGGAATGGGTACTCCCACAGGTAAATTTCTAAGGCTCTTAACCAAGCCAATGCCTTCTTTCTTGCTAGCTCCTATCCTGAACCTTCCCCTTCCCCGCCTCCCGTGTTTGCCACCCTTCCTTTTGTTGATGGCATCTCTCAGAAAGTGGCCAAAATCTTAACCAGAAGGGGTCTTCGGGTTGCTTTTAAACCCCCCTCTCAGTTAAGAAATCGTGTCCCCCCTCTCAAGGATTCCAGAGACTCTTTTCTAGATTATGGGGTGTATAAGATCTTGTGCTCTTGGGGAACCCCTTATATAGGCGAAACTGGCCGTTCTTTCCACACTAGAATCGGCGAGCATAGTGCTGACATTAAGCATGATAGGGTCCACAAATCAGCTTTAGCTGAGCACTCATCTTCCACCAAGCATAACATTTGTCTGGATAGTACCCAGATCCTCGCCAAGGAGGATAACTACTTTAAGAGGAAGCTCAAAGAGGCCATTGAGATCCACTACCATCCCATTAACCTCCACCGAGATGATGGGTGGTCTTTTAGCCCTTCATGGCGACCCTTGTTAGGGATGCTTGATATCCTCCATCACCCTTAGTCCTCTTTGCCTGCCCCTCCTTTCCTTATCTGTCCTTTCTCCTCTTTTAGGCTTTCAGGCCCCTTCCCCCGTTCTTCCTATTTTTTCTCCTGGGTGGTGGTCTTCTCCCGTCCTCTTCTCCTTTGTGGCTCTTTCTTTCCTCCTTCTTCTTATTGTCTCTCTCTCTCTCGATTTCCTTGCGGATCCTGTTTCTCCTTGGGTTTTGCTCGCTTGTCCTTTTTTGCATTGTCTTGATCTTGTCATTTCTTTTGTTTCTACTTTACCTTGTTCAGTTTCTTGTTTATTTATCTTTTTTGATTTATTCTTCATTTGTCTTTGTCTTTTGTTTATAGTTATAGTTGTCTTTATGTTTTTATTTATTGCTAGTTTTCTGTTCTTTTTGTCTTTATATCTTTACAAGCTTATATATACATTTGCATATTTATTCATATATTTTTTTCATTTATATGATTGTATGTACTTATATATATATATATGTGTGTGTATATATATGTATATATATATATATATATATATATATATATATATATATATATATATATATATATATATATATATATATATATATATATATATATATATATGTATGTATGTATGTATGTATGTATGTATGTATGTATGTATGTATGTATGTATGTATGTATGTATGTATGTATGTATGTATGTATGTATATGAATTTTTAAGTTGTTTAATTTCAAATTTTGGTGGACTGATTTTGAAAAGTGGGGTTTGATTTTGAGTACGATATATTTGATCATTGTGTAAATTTAATCTATATTAAGTGAAATTATTTTTTATAGAAAGCACACTTTAACATGTGTTCATTAGGCAGGTCTGTTTTAAATCAGGCTACCATCAGATCGTTGTTAATTGTCAAAGCTCCAACACTAGCATCAAGAGCTAGCCATAGCCGAGGCATTAAAAAGTTACAAAAAATTCTTGCAATAAATGTTATATACTAAACCCTAGCAAGAGTGCTCATGCATGCTATTCTTTGACTATTCAATCACAAAAACTTGATTATTTGAAACATTACTAATGAAAATCAAATCAGTTGATATGAACAAACTCCTCACTAAAAAATGACTAGAAGAATGTGATAAGGATCGATAATCATAAAATTATAAAGATTTCTTCTTTTGTTAGCTTTAAAATTGGGCATATCACCTTCAGTGGCATGTAGATTAATTTGATTAAAAATGAACATGTTTTTCTACAAGGTATAAATGTTTTAAACTTTCCCAGCTAATTTTTTTTGCAATATATGTAACTTCTTTAACTTTTAAAGCAATTAGCTTTTGACTGTAATTAATCGGTTTAATTGTTTTGTTTTTTTTTATCGACAAAGGTCGAAGCTAGAGTTTTGTATATACATAAACAACAGTAAAATGTACATGAAAATATTAAAGTATCTAAGAAACTAACTATCAATAAAACCAGTCCAATGTTTGTAGATGGAAATCGAAGAGCAACAGAGCTCTATTACCAATATGAATACATAGTCTACGATTCTATCAAAGTCCAACAACTTCAAATTCAAGAAACAAAATATCAAAACTCAGAGGAACCTGTGAAACAACACCCCAAAGCTATAGGGAAGGAGATGTTGTATCATTCTCAGAGGCCTGAGAGCTCCCTTCTTTCATGTCCTCTACATCAGGGTCTTCTTCATTGACTTCAGTTTTGATTTCCTCCTCGTACTCGTCCATTTCCTCTTCATCAGCCTCTTCCTGCTCTGCATTCTCTTCCTCCTAATCTTCTCCCTCAGATGATTCATCTTCCTTATGAGAGGGCACATTGGCACCTTCTAAAACATCCTCATCATTATCTAAAAAATCAGGGCTCCCTAACCCATCCATCCGAGCATCATATTTGAAATTGTGTATCCAGTTAATATCCTCATTAGAATCATCACCAAAAGGGGAAGCTAGTCCGACTCATATCTACGAAGTGATAAATTTTAAAGCTCTACTCTGCACATTAACTTTGGTGGATTTGACTAGGGAGCCAACCATTGGAGATTGATCTAATGTGTATTCCATCTGTTGCCTGATTTGCCACCACATCCACTTTGCCATTGCCTTTGCGGTAAATGTGATTAGCCGTTGAAGATTCAAATTTTGGAATCAGGGTTAATATGTTTTCTAAATAAGATTGAAGTTTCCAATTTAAAATGGATCCTGTCCTTATTGCATTTATAATAATCATTGAATCTCCTTCTATTTCAATTCTATTAAGATTAAGTTCCCTGGCTAGAACCAAACCATGATAAAGAGCTTTTATTTCTGCTACATTGTTAGTGTCCGAGTCTAATGGCTGTGCTAATTGAGCAATAATTTGGCCATCTCCTGAATGAATAATACAACCCACCCCAGAAGGACTCAGATTTCCTCTTGATGCCCCATCAAAATTTAATTTAACCCAGCCTGGAGAAGGAGATTTCCAGACACATGTCAACCTATGAAAAGAGATGCCCTTGCTGCCTCTACCAATAGTGGTAGGCATTTTCAATCCATGCCAGCTTTTTAACATCCTATCATCCCAACTGGTGTAAAATTTATGAATGTTTGAGAATGTTTGATTCCTGGAATTCATGACCTCCACTATAGCTTCCTCAATTCTATTTAATAGATAATTCATGTTCAATGATTTCTCTTGGAATAATCTCCTATTCCTTTCTTTCCATAATTCCCATAGAAGTATTGATGGGGATATGGTCCAAAGGTTTCCACATAAGCTTTCTTTGAAGAGAGATGGCCAAGCAATAAGGTGTGATTGCAGATCTTGTGGAGAAGCAACTTTCCAATTCAGTTTTGAGTGTAACCAATCCCAATACTCCGCTGAAAACTAACAAGAGAATAATAAATGATTGAGATTCTCTTTGTGATTATGGCATAGTGTGCATCTAGATGACCCAAAGAACCCCATTTTTGTGAATTTCTCTGCAGTCAAAATACAGTCCTCAAAGGCTACCCAAAGGAATGTACTAGCTTTAGGCAAACACATTTTTTTCCAACAAAGGTGAATGGGGATCAAGGAAGATTTTTGAGAATGTTGTGTTAATAATTTATACCCTTCCTTCACCTTGTAGTTACCATCCTTTGATCCAAACCAAATAATCTCACCGTTGGCATTTTTTAAAAGAAAAGATCTTTTTTGTAAAGTGGATTTTATCAGCTGTAATTCTTGGTAATTGGCCCCAATATTTGTGAAATCCTTCCATCTCCAATATCCATCTTCTATACTTCTTGTCCTTCCCACCCATCTTGAAGAAATATACTTCTAGTTTGATGAATTTTTTAGAGGTTTGAGTGAGCTTAAACCTCCCTTCACTTTATTTCTAGAAGAAACCAGGGGTAATTCTACTAGGGCTTCCGGAATGGAATCCTTATTCCTTTTATTTCTTATTCTGGAGGATTTCCTACAACTTGAACTTGTAGAATAATTATTTTTCTCTGGGGTGCTAGATTTTGGTAAGTTCTTAAGATCACAGAGTCTAATTTTCAAAATTTCATCCTCCTTGCTAAAGTGGTTATGTGATTCATCCGTTTAATTGTTTGCTGATAGTTTTTTTTTTAATCTATTAAGGGTTTGTTTTCTACTGTAGTTTTGTATGCCTATATTTATGAATAAATTTTTACGAGAATCCCTTAAAAAATAGAATAACTTGTTATCAAACAAACCAGACAAAGATCTCATGTTTAAAAATTCATAATAACTATTAGAATTAAAGGCCTCTGCTTGAACTTTTAAAGCAGTTAGATTTTGATAGTAACTAGAGGTAATTGACCCATCTAACTGCTGTTTGTTAGTTGTTGCTGATGGTTTATTGTCTACTGTAGTTTTTAATATATCTCTTTGTAAACAAACTTTCATAAGAGTTTTATAATCCCCTTTTTTGTAATAATACAAACCCTAGATTAAGAGTTTCAAAATCCCTTTTCCTGTAATAATACAAACACAAGATTAGATGTTAAAATTTTTTTGAGATCTTGAATGCAGGAGAAAATGAACCCCCTATGTTTTATTAGATTGGTGGAAGCTTAAAATTTTTATTCTCTTTAGAAGAGTGATGCATGGTAAAAATCTATGTGATTGGGGTTTTCTTGAAATAAATTCTATTGTTTATACATTAAGGCATGTCTGAATATTGCCCTAAAGTAGCACTCCAGAGCAATGTTCAACAAGATGTGGCACTATTTCAGTGTTAGTGATAGGAGGATATTGGCCATTCTGGTAAGGAGGAGCATCTATCTTTCCAGTATAAAGGAATTCCTGGAATGTAGCACCCTACATAAGTTTGTCACTGTTGCTTTCAATTTTTTCCGTGGTGTCCCATTTTGATTCATACCCTAGATACCATTCGGTCCCTTCAGTGTTTTTCGCTGGTACAAACACATTCCTCTCTAAATATACTCTTGCATGCGTTCATGAACTAATTGCATAGATTCCCTAGTTTCCATATATATTGTTTACCACATGACAGTATCCCCATCTGAAAGGAAACATAATTATCATTCAAAGATAAACGATGAAGTAAAGGTAGAGATAATGAACTATGTCAAACCAACTGTAATATTGATAGTAAAATCATCTACCATGTTAAATATAAAATAAATCTATTTATATTGTATCTAAAGATCGGTAGAAATCGTAAATCTTAAGTTTTGATTTGTTTGAGTGGCTTATGGAATCACACAATTTTTTAGTCTAATACTATGATAGAGATAACGTTGTTTCTGGATATGATTGTGTGCAAAATTTTTACATCACACTCCCTGATCCACCATCAAGATGAGAAGAGCTGGAGGAGCAAAATGATGATGGATCATGCAATCTGATTCAAAATGTTGATGTAAAAACCTTGCACACAATCAAATCCAGAAACAGAGGTATCTCTGTTTGATGAATTGTGGAAATTTCTTTTTTTGATAAGTAGATTGTGGAATTTTTTTAGCATTGATTAATTATATGATTTCAATTGAACCATCTAAATGAATCAAAACTCAAAATATATTATTTAAATTAAAATTACAAAAAAACTTTACCTCCAATGAGGATTGCGCTGATTTGAATCCTTGAACCAGTTTCTAAACACAGTGACTCGCATATTCTTATCATTTTCATATGAATCATCTGCCCCCAACAAAATATTGAAGTTAGTTTCAAACAGCAGACAATTTGAGATGGTGACATTAGTGGAACCCTGAATAGTAAACACTAAACTAGATTTTCCATAGAAAGAAGTGAGGTGATCCACCCACACCTTCTTCGATCCAAATATATGAACTGTGTCGAAATTACTGTCACTGATTTAAATGTTATGAATTATAACATTCTCCACTTTGTTCAAACCAAATCCATAACCAGTGATGATAACTTTGGCTCCCTTGCCATCTATAGTTGTGTGGCTCTCTACAAGCAACATTTTTTGTCAGGTAATTGTCATATCCTATTTGAAAGTGATCCATATTCCTTGTGAGTTTGAAGAGGCCAGAGTGAAACCATAACACAATGTGCCTGGTTGTGGATTGTTGGGGTTGTCATCAGAATTGGTCACGGTGTAGGTTTGGCCATTTCTCCCACCTGTTACACCTCTTGCAAATCCAGTGGCACAGTTCACCAGTAGATTCCCTTGACCACAGCTAGAGAACTGGCATTTGGTACCATCCGGTGCTCCACATATATTCATTTCAGCCTTTAATGACCTTGCACCACAAATTTTATCACAATAAAAAATAAACTGTCTAGTATATCTCATGGACCATATTTTAACAGTGGGGCTTAACAACAAATTCTAAGTTTGGCTATATTCAAGTGATTTATCTAAAATCAAACTTTCCATTTTCTATTAGGACCTACTTATTATTGTGAATTCAAATAAGTCATTTGAACAAATCAAAATGTAAGAGTGTTATAAGATGAAGATATTAAATTCAAAGTTTTAACTTATTTTAGGTGGTTTGTCTTGATTCTTGGTAAAACTCACCTATTAATATGATTTCGAATGAGCCACCTAAACAAATCAATATTTAGACTGTTGTTTAATTACCCTATTCTTTTCAGAAAGAAAAAACCATTCTCCATTATTTTTCTTATGAAAATCAATTTTGTTAGAGAATAGAATATTATTCACAGGAAATATAAGCGAATGAAAAAAATAGATAAGCCAAACAAAAAGATTATTTTTTGAAAAGAACATTGACCATCATAAAAAAAATTTCAATCTACTATGCCACATACCCCTTTTGACCGGTAATGATTCTCCAAATGAAATAGCATTATTGTTCATGAATATAACAGCAATAGTTACAGAACTAAGAAGAAAGGCATCAAAGAGCATCCAAAATTTCCAAGAGTGTGTGAACTCCATATCTCTGCAGTTATAGTAAGAATTATCTGCTTTCCGAAGAAATAGATGGATTATGCATTAAACATTAGGGGACATGGGTATAAATACATAGATTGGGTATAACGGTACGTAATGGTCGGAGTGTGGTTATCCTAGTTTACAGGAGCTTGAGGATGGGTATTCTCATAAAAATTGATTATTTTCTGATATTCTTTCTTGTGATAGTAAATGGGATCCTTATAAATTATCCTCTTCACCAAACTAAAACACATGATCTTGTATGATCTAATTTAATTCTCAACCTCTCGATTCAAAATTTAGTATATGCTAAAATATTATGTGAATGATAGTAAGGGATGACAGCTATTTACTCTCCTCACAAAAGATAATATGTTCCTCCTACTTCCTAAATCAATTGGAAATGTCTCATTTGAGCAATAGATAAAATCAAATTACTTTCAAATCATAATGTTTAAATAAAATAAAATAATTTTTCTAAATTTAAAACAAATTATTTTAAAATTTAAAATAAAATTAAAAAATAGATAAGAAATTGAAAGTCATAATTACAATAGTGCAATCTATATTTTTAAAGTATTTCTTATTTAATTTTATGTTTTATCAAAGGCAATATTTTATTATATTTATATAATTCTAAATAACACATTGTTATAGATAATTTGGCTTGCATATCTAGCCTTGCTTAAGTATAGCCATATAGCTATTTCTTATTAAATTGTTTATAAGCACGAAATCTCAAATTCCCATTGACTTATTACTGTAATTTGATCATTAATCCAATTTATATCCAATCCAATCCATCTTGAACACTAATCCTATTCGATTAATTAACCAAATTTGTACCCATAGGCAAGAGGTTAACTTCATAATTATATAACTTTGATCTAGGTAATTACAAAATCAAAATGAAATATAAATAATTAGTCAACTCCAAATATCTTATACTTTCATCACAAATTAAGTTTTAAAAAATATTTGTGATTTACTATTATATTGATATATAAAAGGAGATTCATTATATTTAATTTTTATTTATTTGAACCATGCATCATTTGATATTAAGAAAGAATTGTTGATTTTAATTAGAAAATAATGTACATCCATGTTCAAATTCAAAAGGAAATATAACTTATTTGATCACACTCATTATAGTGCATAATTATTCTAAAATCTAAATGCATATTTCAAGTTTATTGATTTATAAATGTCACAATAATAATAGAAAACACTTCGAGTATCATACATAATACTACTAGTGTACCTAAATTTTAAATTATTTTTATGTCAAATAAGCTGAGAGATATCATTTTAAGGCCGATATTGGATATTGTTAAATAAAAGAGGGGTTAAAATTTATTCAAACAAGAAGAAAAATAGAGCATGGACATCAAACAACTCTATCAAGATCCGTTACTCCATTCCACTCCCTAGGGATATAAGTGAAAGTAACATAATCCAAAGAAGCACACAAATTAAGAATTTGGTTAACAACCAAAACTAATTGTCAACTAACATCCTCAAATGTCATCAAATCAACAGATGCACTACCATTTGTGAATCTAATTCACAAATAATCTTGGTCCATCCAAGAGCGTAAGCATGCTCCATAATATAGTCTCCAAGATAATTAAAAAAAAAAAATAGTCTCCAAGATATCTCTACCTATTCCAACAATACCAGCAAGACATGGGTTTCCCCGAGAAGATCTGTCTGTGGTAATTTTTAGAATACCTTGCGGAGGAGGACTCCACCTCTCTATCCTATTTATCTTCTAAAGAGGGTGTCTGCATCTATTTCTCATGAGTTGGCCTTGTGGAGGAGGAAGATGGAGATGGTTGTAGAAAATAACATCAGCAAGATCCATAGCTTCTATGAAGTCACATTTTGTTGAAATAGTTTCTCCCAAAGGATGGAGAATTTTCAACCACAAGTGGTGCACCCCCAACATGACACCTTGAAAGATATAACAATTCCTTTCCAATCAGATATGACAAATAATAAAAGAAGGGCCAAGAGTACAAGCAACTTTAAGAAATGAGGTTTTGACATGGGCCTTGCCCCATCAAAAAAAAAAATTAAGCCAAAGAAGAGACATGCCAAGAAGCTTGATTTCAAACATCCCACCAAAAGTGCCAAATATGTCTAGTGAAGGAGCATTGGAAAAATAGATAAGAGACACTTTCTTCACTATTACAATACAACACACACATCAAGGGGCCTTGAATACTATGCTTACATAAATTATGTCAAGTAAGACAGTATTTGTTGACCACCAACCACATGAAAAAATTGCACTTGGGCCATGAGAACTTATACCAACTTGCTTCCACCAAGGAACCTCAATGCCCCCAAAGTCTACCACACTAGCTTAACATAACCAACAAAAAAGAACTTTCCAGATAAACCATTGCCTGCCCAAGCGAAAACATCATTCCCAGATAAGGTAGTGCACTCACAAGACTTAAGAATCTAAGCTAGCTCATTCCTATCTTTCTCATATCCTCCTATAGGCCATTTAGAAGGATGTTTCCAGTGAAAATAGACCACGAGCCCACAATTATGGGTAATCTTATAATTGTCAACAATGTCTCGACCAACGACGGTAAAAGTATCACAAAGGGGCTAAAGGTGAGGATGAGTAGAAGGGATAGAAGGATGACCATCCCAAGAATCCATCCAAAAAAAAGCTTGAAATCCCATATGATAGATCGAAAAGAGACCATTCTTTACTAATTGAGCCCCCATATAATGCCTCCCATGATTGCATTTTATTCCATAATTATTTTGATCTGAGATAAACTCTTATTATGATTTTGTCGTTATCTACATGATGAGATGCATTTGATAACATTATGTTATTTTGGCTTTACCAATATCATAGTTGATTTGATGTTAGATTATCTTTCTATGTACCATTTTGATCATATCTGCATGATGGTATTATTTTCGTGACATGATGTCGTATGATGATCTATCTAGTTTATTTTACTTTTGAGACTATGGAATATGTTATCAGGATGATTTTATTGGATTACATGATATATTGTGCCTTATATGTTGTTGGATATTTTAGTTATTCACTTCCTTTGGTTTCCACTCATATTGTCATAATACGATTTAATTAAAAGACTTATATTTAAACAAAATGTTTTATTTAATTGCAATGATTATTTAAATAGCATGTAAAAAGTGAGACGAAGTTGTAGTTACTCATTCATGAGGTTCACATGATGTCTCATTCTCCTTCATTATTTGATGTCATGTATATTCATGTGCTTTGGCTATTTATACTATGAGCAACTACACTTGATATTTACGTGTTTAAGTGAATAGGTTTCGGGCACATTTTGCCTAAGGTATAGGAATTGAGCATGTCTATATCCTTGACATTGGCACAAGAGGTAGTAATTTTTGTCTTTCATTTATGAGCCAATATCATTCTTGTATGGATGATGTACCCGTGTTTATAATGTTATCCCTCCAATACATGTTTGTAAATGTGGACTTCATGATGCATTTTATGATTGACCAGTGGTGTATTTGTGCATTAGAGTTCCTACAGTTGTCGTGGAAGAGAGTTAATTGAAAATGCTAATTTTATGTGTTTGGGGATTTAATTTAATTGTCAGCTAATTTTCCATAATTAAATTCCATTTAATTGGAGAACAATCAATTTAATTTTGAAGAATCAATAGTTCGTGGAAAATATTTAAGTGATTTGTTTTAACTTTCCTTTTTGGGTGAAAGTGCTATTTATTTGGAAAAAAGGAGTTATTTTAACTTACTTTTCACTTTTCAATTTGGTGAAGAATTTGGAATTTGCTCCAAATTGTTTTGGAGAAACTCAATCTTTTGTTCATTGTGATTGTCTGGGTTGTCAATTTCTGGTGGGTAGCAATTCATTGGAATTGTATCAAGAGTACTCCTATTTGTGTGGAGTGTACTTCAAGATTCTGGATGGAATTTATTTATTCCTTATCTTTCTAGGTTTCTCCT
Organism: Chamaecyparis obtusa; assembly: GCA_027943335.1. Classification (NCBI taxonomy): domain Eukaryota; kingdom Viridiplantae; phylum Streptophyta; class Pinopsida; order Cupressales; family Cupressaceae; genus Chamaecyparis; species Chamaecyparis obtusa. The sequence goes on from BSBK01014453.1 coordinate 18,357, forward strand.
ATGGTTGTGAGGTAGGGCCTTTGTTATTTTATTTTTTTCTCAACTATTTAAGCTGTATCTTGTTTGTAAATGCTTTATGGGATGAGAGTTAGTACTCCCCCATATTCTTATGGTTTTTTGTAACCTAGTTTGCTCTCTACAAGTAGGTCAAGTTTTGCATTTTGGATTTTGTATTGTTACGCTTCCAATTTTTTTTTGTTTATCTAAAATATAAATTTTATTAGATTGGTGTGTTGTTGGGTACCTAAGGGGAAACTAGGTTTAATTTTGTAGTTTTATTTTAAGTTTGATATTTGGGAAATTTTGAGGTTGCATCATTTTTGCAACCACCCTATAGTTTTACTTTGTGAATTTCAAATTTGTGGATGAATCTATATTCATGGTAAAGTGCCCAGTTGAGTGTGTCATGAACACTTTTTATGTTTCCTTCTTTGGTATTTTTCCTCCATGGTTGATTTATGATCGCATTTGGGATGCATGATGTTTGTGTTTGAGACCACATCATGAGCACATCGAGTGTGCCATGACTAGATCCCAAGGGACCTATACTCTTGGTTTGAGACAAATAGATTCATTTTGTATAATTTTGGGTTTTGGACTTGTGAGTCTTTCATGTATTTACTTTGATGGTTGTTGTAGAGTAGTGGAATGGAATGATTCTTCAAGGTGGACCGGAGCACAAAGGGGCTTTAGGGTAACCTTGATAGAGTCTCTAAGAGAGAGAGAGAGAGAGACCATCTACAACTCATTAGGAAAGAACAAGTGCAAAAATCAATCTTGTATATGCTATGAATTCTCAAGGAATCTGAATTATGTAAGGGTCGTGAAATGTATTCAACATAATAATATGATTATTAAAGGTATAAAAAAATCCTACACTTTTTCAATATAAACCCCCAACCCCCACCCTGCAGAAGTCGCACAGACCACGGCTCTGCAGGACGTGTCGTGCATGGCCCTGCAAGTCGTGCAAAGCACTGCCCTGCAAGACATGCGATGTCATGACATGCAAGCGGCCAATGGGCATGGGGTCGACAGTGGATTTTCCCCCACATGATTTTATTTTATGTTTTTTTTTTAATTTGTTTTAAATTTTGTTAATATTAAATTTAGTTATAATTTAATTTGATTTAGTTATAATTTATTTAATTTTATTGTTAATTAATTTAAATTTTATTTATTAATGTGTTTATTGGTTAATATGAATATTAGTTAAACAAACTTTTATTTTATATTAACTGAGTGTTAATTAGTTTAATTTAGTTATATATTTTATTATAAAATTAATTGAAGCATATTTGTTTAATTTAGTTTGATTATATGCCTATGTAAATTGATTTTTGATTTAAATATTATAGTGGTGAACTTAAGCAAATCGAACCTTTGTTAAATTATTATATTGTTTAAATGGAGTTAATTAAATTAGTATTAAAAGACCTTATGTGTTAAAATGATAATTTTAACTGTATACTTAGATAATTCATTGTCCTGGGAAATAACCTTATATTTTTGTGAATTAATGATATGCCAATTGGAGTTTACTAAATAGCTTATTGCTATAAATACAGATTAAATTAGCTTAACCCTGTGGTTAGTTATCTAGTGCCGTGTGGATATATATTTTTACAATAGAATTGATGTACCTTATTTCTTTATTAGAAACTAATAATCAAATGTTGGGAGTTGAGGTGCGACCATTGCAATTGGATCTTTTTGTTCTGTTAAGTTCACTAGATGGCATAAGGGAATTTTCTTTGCGTAGATCAAGTATTGCAATATTATGTTCTAAATTTCCCCTAGTAGATTTAATTAATTTTATGCTTGAAATCAATTATGCAGGATGTGAAATCTAAATGTTTATAGATTAATTTCAGTATTCGATAATGTGAGTGTTATTTTCTTCATGGCTAGAGTGTCTTCTTTTTCTATATGGGTTGTCAAGTACTAGAAGACCTAGGGGGAAATAAAGGCTTGGGTATGAGTCGGTCATGACATGGTTTCAGTATTATATTTGATATGTGTGTGTATTCCGATTATCATCCCTGCTTTGACCATTTGGGCTCATGTTATATTGAGTTTTACTTCATATTATATAGAGAAGAATATGGTATTGATTTTTATGTCCGATCCACAGGATCATGTGTATATATTCTTTTGTGAACACTCTGAGAGTGTTTTGTGATATTATGGTTATGTGAGAACTAGTATGTTCCTATTATTTTGTTGAATAGTCCTGAGGGACATTGTTATCTTTTTGTGATCTATGTAAGATCTATGATCCTAGGGTAGTTTACCTAGATATGTAGTAGGAGGTGGCTTGCAATAAGCGTCGGGGCCCACAAGTGGCTGCCAAGATCACTTATTGTTAAGTATCTTAATCAAGTGATTACATAATATAACATTGAGAGATTTTAAAATGAACCTAACAAGATAAGTTTCCTCACCTTGGCTAAGTGCTAGTACAGACTAAGGTGGGAATGGGGAAGATGACTAGCCCGCATTTAAGGGATGAGTTGACATAGTCGATGGCTTCATCAGTATGAGAAGTCATTGACACCATGTATGGTCACTTGGGTGTCAGGATCCAAAGAGATTACCAAGATGAGACTGAAGGGTTAGACGTACATGATGATACCTTCTTATGCATAGTCTAGTTATCGAACATGTGTCGGTTGCCTCTGGATTAGTGAGTCTTTCATGGCATTATTACTTTTTCACCCTGAGTTAGAGAGCTTTCAGGATCCTTTCCTTAGCTTGATTTGTTTGATGTTTGTTATCTGAGTGGGATCTGTTGTTATCTCCTTAGCACGGTGGGAGTGGACCATTTAGGCTCACGAGGTTGGGTGGTAGTGATTCTTTTACCATTTGAAATTTTGACGTTCATGTACCAGTGCTGGATGATCCCTTTTGTAGTTGCTCCTTCTTGATGTTCATTGTTGGAGAGGTTTTCTTCTTCTTCTTCTTCATCTTCTTCCTTGTGATCTTGTATCTTTGTATCAGATCTTCAGAGATGTCTTTTGTTCTTCCTTTATATTATTATATTACATACCCTGTGACATGTGCAGTGGATGTAGATTTATAGATACCTTATGGTACTAATTATATTTATTTCATCTTATATGTGATGTTGTTTTATCCTTCATTTGTTTATATGAGTTTTGTAATTGTACCTTGAGAGTTGTAACTTGTGTTGTTTATTGTATTATTGTGAGTAAATGGTAATTGATTCTACATTGATGTTTATCTTGTATGTTAACTGTTTTAAAAAAAAATATTCTGCAAACTTAGATGCATGTTTAGGTTAAGTTCTCCTGGGTTCCCTTGCGGGGCATTAAATGTAGTTACCCTAAATGAATTATCCTAAGTAAACTTAATTAAGTGTAATTATCATTAACTAATTACACTAACAATTTTGTATTGGCGCATAAAAGCGGACAAAAAAATAGGGTTTATGAGGCATTTAGTAGGAGGAATTCATTGTTGCATGAAACTTAGACTAGAAAAATGTTGGATTTGATAATATAAAAGAGTTGTATGTAGATGATGTAGATTTCAAAGATGTGTATCAAGTGTGGAACAATCCTATCATCACAAATAGAGACCCTTGGGCTGATTTTTTTCTACAAGAAGGGTTTTTGTTCAAAGTCAACAAATTGTGCATGCCTAGAGGATCAATGAGAGACAATCTTTTGAAGGAGAAGCATTGTGGAAACCTAGCATGACACTTTGGATATGATAAATCTTCGCAATATTGGTAGCATCACTAGTATTCTTACATAGAATGAAATAAACCATTTTAGAGAATCCATCCACGACCATAAATATAGAATCATTTCCCCTTTGAGTTTGAGGAAAACCTAAAAAAAAATCCAAACCTACAGGAGCACAAGGCCTAGATGGAATTGGTAATGGTTGATAGAAACTAGCATTTTGACTTCCTCATTTTTCATGTTGACAAACTCTACATCCCTCCACATACTTCTTAAGATTAGTCTGCATATTTGGCCAACAATGATGTGTGCTTAACTAAAAATAAAATTTGTTTATCAAGGAAGTGGTAATATTGCATGGTATTCTAAGAAATATTATATCTTATATAGAGACACAAAGTTTGTGGGACATTTATGGAGAGCCCTTTGAATGAAATTGAGTACACATCTTAGTTTTAGTTCAGCCTATCATCCCCAAATGGATGGTCAAACTAAGTTGGTCAATAGGTGTTAGATAAATATGTTGAGGTGTTTTGTTGATAAGACACCTAGAAATTTGGATTTGGCTTTAGCACAAGTGAAGTTTGCATATAATGATTCTGCAAAGAATAGTACAAGTTTAGGCCATTTTTGTGTGTGTATGCAATGCATCCAAGGACTGTGTTTCAACTTAGAAATCTTGGTGATATGGAAAATTAAAGTCTAGATACATAAGACTTTGCTAAAGTAATTCATAACCTTCAAGAGGAGGTGAAGACAAACATAGAAGAAAATAATTAGTAATACAAACAATATACTCATAAGAGTTGGAGAGAGCTAAATTTTCATCTGGAAGATCTTGGAGAAGGAAAGTTTTCCAAAGTGAGAATACAATCAACTAAAAATGAAGAAGATAAGTCCCTGTAGAATTCTCAAATGATTTTCAACTAATGACTTTGAAAAAGCCCATCCTCCAGATCTGGGCATTTCATCTATCTTTGATGTGGTAGAATTATATCCTTTCAAAAATGATGGTGAAGAAGATATAAACGAGGTAGGGATACCATTCACTAAAGAGAAGGATAGAACCGCATCCACTCTTCTCGAGGTTGATTGCATTTTTGATCAGTAGTTATTGAAGAGAACCCTCAATTTGAAGGAGTACTACTTCAATATCTAGTGAAATGGAGACATCATCCTTTACAAGATGAGTCCTTACTAACTAAAACTAGAAATCACAAAGCTAGGGTATTCTATTCTTTAATTCATGCATAGGAGCTTTTGACTTATTTGGGAGCTTGATCCATGGGCATCATTCCTTAATCTTTGGTTTGTTTAGTTTTGTTTGATAAATAAGATTTTGGGTGTTCATTGAAGAGCAATATCTTATTGACCAATTCACCATCATGTGGGCTAAGGAGTTTCATATCTCTTGTTACCATGGAGACAAGATGACAGATGATTTTTTACCTCTCAATTTAAAACAAAGACATAAGAAGTTGATAAATTCAGTGCCACCTTTGGAAGTTTGGAACAAACACAGATGATTGTGTTCAATTCCATGCCCTGTTTGATAAGGGGAGTTCACACTCTGCTAGGGAGATTGCTTCAAAAATAGAACAAAGGGAAGGGAAGTGGTGAGTCGAGATTGTGGTAGGAAGTGAATGACCCTTGGAAGTGATCAACTATTGTTTTAATCAAAACATTGACTAAATATACATGAATAAAAACACAGGGTTGTTCTCTGATTAAATTTCAGTTCTCTGTAATCCTTTCATCTGATGTGAATTTTTGTTAATTAAGTTCTCTGCTTTCGCTATTCTCATTGCTTAATCTTCTTTCATTTAAATACACTTTCCTAAATGTTTTTCTTTTATATAGATACATTTTTTTATATACCTTTTCTATTGATGTCAACGGGGGAGTAGTAGTTGTGAAAAATGTATAAGTGGTGTATGGACAATATTTTGACATTGGACACTTAGTCAGTTTTCACTAAGTGTTTCCATCAATTCCAAAGTGGGAGATTGTTGGAGAGTGAGAAGTGCATGAAGGTGTATAGGTTTTCATTGCTGGCTACTTATACCCCTGTGATGGTCCCTTGAATTGGAAATAATTTTTTGATAATCAGTTGATTGAAAAATGTCTAGAAGTACAAAGACTGTTTCTAGGATACAGTCATACTATTTTGGTCAGCGAGTGCGTGATACTTATCTTTATGGTATGTAAGCATAAAGATATGTTCTATGGGGTATAATAAAGCTTCTGTTGTGATCACTTGTGTTTTGGTTTTGTTTGAAAAAACTTACATGCTTCTGAAGTTGTGCGAGTACAATATGCAGTGAAAATAGGTCACATGAGTATACATGATGATTGGATAATAACATAAGTTATTTTTGCGATGTGATTTATGATAGATTCTCACCTATATTAATGTGTGTATGGTCACATGATATCCTTTTTCTATGAATGAAGTTTAACTAGCTTACAGATATATATATATATACATATATATATATATATATATATATATATATATATATATATATATATATATATATATATATATATATATATATATATACATATATATATATATATATACATATATATATATATACATATATATATATATATATATATATATATATATATATATATATATATATATATACATATATATATATATATATACACACATATATATATATATATACACACATATATATATATATACAATATATATATATACACACATATATATATATATACATATATATATATATATATACACATATATATATATATATACACATATATATATATATATATACACATATATATATATATACACACATATATATATATATCTATATATATATACACACATATATATATATCTATAGATATATCTATAGATATATCTATATATATATAGATATATCTATATATCTATATATATATGTATATATAGATATATCTATATATCTATATATATATGTATATATAGATATAGATATATATATATATAGCTATATATATATATATATATATATATATATATATATATATATATATATATATATATATATATATTATATATATATCTATATAATATATGTGTATATCTATATCTATATATGTATATATGTATCTATATTTGTATATATATATATATGTATATATATATGTATATTTGTATATATGTATCTATATTTGTATATATATATATATATATACATACATATATATATATATATATATATATATATATATGTATATATATATATATA
>BSBK01014454.1:0-25000 GCA_027943335.1 Chamaecyparis obtusa
CATTACAAACTACTGTAGGAAATTATTTAAAACCACTTAATACAGAATCTGGTAAAGTTGCTCCCGGATGGGGAACTACTCCTTTTATGGGCATTGCAATGGCTCTATTTGCAGTATTCTTATCTATTATTTTGGAGATTTATAATTCTTCCATTTTATTAGACGGAATTCCAGTTAGTTGGGTCTAGAAAAACTACCCGGATCCCGAGTTCACCCTCCCCCCCCAAAAAAAAAAACTAAGAATTTTCTTTTGAATCGCTTTCATTTTTAGGTTATGACGTTCTGGTAGTTTGATCGTGTAATTTCTTGGAATTTAAGGATTTTTGGAATTATGGGTGTGCGACTTGTTAAAATTGATCTCTATTCTAGTACAGAAAACGGGTCTGTTGTCTTTAGAAAATAAAGACGGTTCTCCTACCTCGTTAGATATTGCTCTAATAGTAAATATCCGGAGCACGAGGTATCTAATTCAATCAAATCTGAACTATGGTTTATGCCTGTTTTTAAGACCTCGTGACCAAGCTTCTCAATAATTTGAAAAAACTATGATAATCAATTGAGAGATCTGTCTTCCTCTTTATACTGATGCTGACCAAAGAATGAGATAGTATTCCATTTTTATTAGTTAGTATAGTGAGTAACAATGAAATGGAAAGGTTCTAACCCATAAAACCTTTCGAGTATTCAAAAAAAAATCATCGGGGTGAAATGAAAATCTGGGGTTTAGATTTATTCATCTATTGAGTTGAGATCTCGACAAGATAATTCCTATGGATCGTCCATACTAGTTGTTCTCTAAGTGATTTATATCACGAATAGGATAAAAGATCGTTCAAAAGGCCTATAGCAATTTTTTTGCATAAGAATGAGCCAACTTGAAATTTGAGCATTATCACTATGAAATTTTTTTCCTTCTTATTGTAGGAAATCATGGATTATTCTGAATCCTCTTCCTTCATACAAAGAAATGAAATATCTATCAAATATTTTTTTTTGACAAACCATCTACTTTGTTCAAAAAAGTATTTGAGTGTTCTTGTTTAAGCCGTATGAAAATAAATTTTCATATACGGTTTTCAGAGGGGGTTTTGAGTTTACCTATCTCAATAAAGTATACGATTGGTTCGAAGAGCGTCTCGAGATTCAGGCGATTGCGGATGATATCACTAGTAAATATGTTCCTCCTCATGTGAATATATTTTATTGCCTGGGGGGAATCACACTGACTTCTTTTTTGGTACAAGTAGCTACCGGTTTTGCTATGACTTTTTACTATCGTCCCACCGTTCTAGAAGCTTTTGCCTCTATTCAATACATAATGACTGAAGTGAACTTCGGCTGGCTAATCCGATCGGTCCATCGATGGTCGGCAAGTATGATGGTTTTAATGATGATTTTACATGTATTTCGCGTTTATTTAACAGGTGGATTCAAAAAACCTCGCGAATTAACTTGGGTTACGGGTGTAATTCTAGCCGTATTAACCGTATCTTTCGGTGTAACCGGTTATTCTTTGCCCTGGGATCAAATTGGTTATTGGGCAGTCAAAATTGTGACCGGTGTGCCTGAGGCCATTCCGTTAATAGGAACTCCTTTGGTAGAGTTATTACGCGGAAGTGCTAGTGTGGGTCAATCTACTTTAACCCGTTTTTATAGTTTACACACTTTCATATTACCCCTTCTTACTGCTGTATTTATGTTAATGCATTTTCTAATGATCCGCAAACAAGGTATTTCAGGTCCTTTATAAAAAATATACATTTTGAATCAGTATTCAAAACCTATTATTTTTCGATATATCATTGCCGCGAAAAACATGTTTCTCGGATTTCTCCTTTCAATTATTAAGTATATTTAATACAAAAAATTGAGGTAGATACTCATCTCAAATGGAGAAAATGGATTATGGGAGTGTGTGACTTGAACTATTAGTTAGGCCGTGCAGATCAATTTTAGGATCTGCCATATAAAGATTCAGATCGAAATATGTCTCTGTCCCAATTTTCTTTCCAAAAATAAGAGGTTTAGAACCTGGGTAAAAGGCGAACACTTTGTTGTGTTATAAGAGAGTTATTTCTATGATCGAATCCGAATTAGGCTCCGTGAAATCCAGGTAATAGTAATAACATTTAATAAGTCAAATTTATTACTTCAATTTATCCTTTCCTTTTCATAGTATGAAAATGCATGCATTTCCCTTGCGTTTCAATACGATAAATTATCGGAGTAAAGGAAGGGGTCTAAAGAAGGAAAAAGGCCAGATCAGTAACAAGTCAATACCTTGTATGCAAAATACATTGTGAGGATCTAGATAAACACAGATTACAAGGAATAAGATGATCCAAAAGGCATATTGATCATGATCAAATTTGTGAGCTTACTTGGGTACTGAGCATACGAAAAAAGAAAATTATGAATTTTCTATAGATCTTCTTAGTTATACTGATTCTAACAATACGTCGTTCATCATTTTTATTTCAACTATTGCTCGAGCCGGATGATCAAAATTGACATGTCCGGTTCTTTCGGGGGATAGATTCATCAAAATCTACTTATCCCAATAACAAAGAAACCTGACTTGAATGATCCTGTATTAAGGGCTAAATTAGCTAAAGGCATGGGACATAATTATTATGGCGAGCCCGCTTGGCCCAATGATCTCTTATATATTTTTCCAGTAGTTATTTTTGGTACTATTGCATGTACCGTAGGTTTAGCAGTTCTAGAACCATCAATGATTGGTGAACCGGCAAATCCATTTGCAACTCCTTTGGAAATATTACCTGAATGGTATTTTTTCCCCGTATTTCAAATACTTCGTACAGTACCTAATAAATTATTAGGTGTCCTTTTAATGGCTTCAGTACCTGCAGGACTATTGACAATCCCTTTCTTGGAGAATGTGAATCAATTTCAAAATCCATTTCGTCGTCCAGTAGCTACAACAGTATTCTTAATCGGTACCGCAGTAGCTCTTTGGTTAGGTATTGGAGCAACGTTACCTATCGATGAATCTTTAACTTTAGGTCTTTTCCAATTTGATATAAATTAGAATATCTTAATATAGGAGAGGAGGGAAATCTTTTGTTTATATATCTAGGGAGTACTTAAGATAAATGGTCTCTCCCTAGATATATGAATGGGGGAGACAAAATAGAACTATTATAAATCTAAACCGGATTCCGAATCAATTCCAATATTTCGCATCAATTCCAATATTTCTTTGACAGATTGTTCCCCAAGATGTTTTATTTTCATTAAATCTTCTCCACTGTAATTCAAAAGGTCTGATACTGTATTTATATTTGCCTTTTTGAGACAATTATATATCCTAGTAGAGAAGTTTAATTGGTCAATATACATTTGATTGAAAACTATTCTCTTCGTATCAGTCGATGTATGCGAAATAGCTAAGGAAGGAATAATATTGTCGCTTAGACTGTTTGTTCCATCGCTGTTCTCTTCCTTTGCATTTAGAAAGGGAAGGAAAAAGTCAATTAAATTACGAGAAGCTTCATAAAGTGCTTCTTTAGGAGTTAATCCTCCATTCGTCCATATTTCAAGAAATAGAATTTCTTGTATCTCATTTCCGCTCCAATAGGAGTGAATACTGTAATTGACATTTTGAACAGGGACAAAGACAGCATCTATAGGAAAGATAAAGGCAGCATCTATAGGAAAAATTTCATCCTTATAATTGGAATTATTTGGATTTTGAATAATATATCCGTGGCCTTTTTCAATTTGTAATGATATATCTAAGGTAATTGATTTATTTATGTTAGCTATATGTTGTGTAGTATCAATTATTCTCACAGAAGGTGATAGTATGATATCTTCAGCGGTTACTTTTTTTGGTCCGACAACATGGATAGATCCTTCTCGAATTCCGTACGCATCACTTCGAAGTACAATTTCTTTTAGATTCATCAAAATTTCATGTATTGATTCTTCAATACCTATTATCATGGAATATTCGTTTGATATATTGTGAAATTTAGCACGTGTGATACATGTTCCTTCTACTTCTCCGAGTAAAACTCTTCTTATTGCACTACCTATTGTATTAGCTTGACCTTTGCGAAGCGGAGATAGAGTGAAACGACCATAATGAAAACGCTTACTCTCTGTTCTGGATTCGACGCACTTCAATTCTGGTATCTTTATTGAGACTGATATTTCATTCTGATTCATAATATTATTTTAATGATTTAATCATTTCTTTCTCTTTCAATTTATTCAATTCTTACACACGTCTCCTTTTGGGAGGTCTACATCCATTATGTGGCATAGAAGTTACATCATGTATATTATTTATTTTTATACCACTTTTATAAATGGCTCGCACTGCTGTTTCTCTCCCCGGACCAGTGCCACTTACTAGAACTTCTGCTTCTTTCAGAAGACCTTGATTTACTAAAGTATGAACAACATTTTCTGTTGCAATCTGAGCAGCAAATGGTGAACGTCTTTTTGTACCTTTGAATCCGCAAGCACCGGCAGAAGACCAAGAAACCGCTTGCCCTTGTGTATCTGTAACAGTAACAATGGTATTGCGAAAACTTGTTCGAACGCAAATAATTCCTTTCAGTATTCGATGTTTAGTTTTACGTGGCAAAAATCTTCTTGTAGCTCTACGTGGCACATATTTTCTTGTATTTTTTGATACAAATTTTTTTGTATTTTTTGATACAAATTTTTGGGTATTTTTTGACACAACACAAATCTTCTCTTCTTATCATTTTTGATCAATTTTGATATTATATTTTGAAGTAAAAAAAAAAATATATATATAATAATAATTATATATAATTATAATCTATTATTATATATATGATGCCGAAATTTCTTTATTTCTTTTATAATTCCCTTATAATGGGAATTATCCCTGTTTTTGTTTATGCCTCGGATTGTAACAAATTACAACAAGGCGTTTCCGTCTACGAATTAGGCGGCACTTTTCGCAAAGTTTGCGAACAGAAGCACGGATTTTCATATTTGTGGTCCTTTTTTTAATGCTAAAATCTTTTGTTAATGGGCCTCATCGGTAGCATCATTCTTTCGTTTGACGGGATGTCTATATATTATACGTCCTTTGCTTAAATCATAAACAGGTAATTCAACTTTCACTCTATCTCCTGGTACTACTCGTATTGATCGACATCTCATTTTACCCGATATAACCGTTAAAACATCTATATTGTTATCTAGATGGACTAAGAACATAGCATTAGGATATGCTATGGTAACTACGCCATCAATAGTGACAAAATTCTTTTTGGTACTCATTTTTCCTAGTTTTTAACTATAACATATTAACTTTGTTATTAACTATGACATTAGATAGATTTCTAAAAGAGAAGAATCATTTCATTAAATTAAAGACGTTTGATCAATTTTTTTTATGAATATCTTTTTTTTTTATCAGCTATTACTACTCAATAATATTCATTGAATATAGTTGAATTCTTTTTTTGTCAGCCAAATTTCTGACACTGAACACTCAACACTCAATTAAATTCTTATCAATAATCTATTTTGTTTAATATTCTTTTTTTTTTTTTTTACAGCATTGCAATATTGGAGGCAAAAATGTAATTTAGGCATTTACTTTTTGTTTTGGAATTACCAAAAAATACATAATAATTCCCCTCCTATTTTTTTTTGTCGAGCTTCTCGATCAGTCATTATTCCTTGCGAAGTAGAAAGGATTGCAATCCCCATTCCACCTAAAACTTTAGGGATTTCTCGAGAATTAGAATAGATTCTCAGACCAGGTTTGCTAATACGCTTTGAAGCGGTTATATATCTCTTTTGCGTCCTTCCCCTAGATTTTGAAGTTAAAACAAAAAAATATTTTTGACCTTCTCTATGTTTCCTAACATCCTCTATAAAACCTTCCCGTAGAAGAATCCTTGTTATGTTCTCGGTAATAATAGTAGCTGCTACTCGAACTGTTTTTTTTTTGACCATGTCAGCATTTCTTATATAAGTCATTAAATTAGCAATAGTATCATTACCCATGACGAACTAATTCTTAAGAATTTACAAGCTCAATATAAAGGCATGTTTATCTTTTTTAGGAATATGCCTGACATTACTTCTACATAATTTATAAGTATTTATAGTACTTCAGGAGCCAATGAGATTATTTTGGTGAAATTCAATTCTCTCAATTCCTCAGTAACTGAACCAAAAACTCGAGTTCCTCTTGGATTTCCTTTCTGATCAATGACAACTGCTGCATTGTCATCAGATCGTATTATCATTCCATCGCTACGTTTAAGTTCTTTACACGTACGTATAACTACGGCTCTAACTATTTCTGATTCTTGCAGAGGCATATTAGGTGCTGCTTCTTTAATTATAGCGATGATAATATCGCCGATATTAGCGGTGTTACGATTACCTGCTCCTAGCACTCGAATACACATTAATTTTCGGGCTCCACTGTTGTCTGCTACATTCAAGTAAGTTTGGGACTGAATCATTTTTCCTCCAAAAGAATTGTTACCTCGGCAGAAAAAAAGTATTTCTTAGCAATTCAATGATCTTTTTCTACCAGAAATATCTCTTTGGTTCGGCATTATTTACGCGAACTAGTAATAAATTTAGTATGTATAGGCATTTTATATGCAACGATTTGAAAAGCTGCTCTAGCTATAGTCTCTGATACTCCACTTATTTCATAAAGTATTCGACCTGGTTTGACGACGGATACCCAATATTCCGGAGATCCCTTGGCTTTCCCCGAACCCATACGTATTTCTGCAGGTCTCGTTCTAATAGGTTTGTCGGGAAATATACGTATCCATATTTTTACGCCGCGACGGGCATAACGAGTAATTGCTCGTCGTCCTGCTTCTATCTGCCCAGATGTTATCCAAACAGGTTCCAATGCCTGAAGAGCAAATCTACCAAAACAAATGCGATTACCCCGAGAAGATATTCCCTTGATTCTTCCCCTATGTTGGTGACGAAATTTCGTTCTTTTTGGGTTCTAGTCGATGGTTGTATAATATAATACTATTTGAATTCCATCTCTATTTCAGAACCGGATATGAAAATTTCTTCTCATCCGGCTCCTTGTGAAGAATCTATGGCAAATTTGGATCATTTAAATAGTTAGGTACTAGAAATAAATCTGTATTTACTCATTACACATATATTATTCATATAATATAAGGATACAAATACCTCTATATGCCCAATAAGTATCTTACAGGCGAATATTAACTCTAAGTTATTTGGGGGACTCCAATTCAATTTATTCTTTATTGGTTTATTTCGCCATCCTATCCAATGAATGATTAAGATTTCTATATGATCTTATGCAGTCACAGGTTCCATCGTTCCCATAGCTTTCAAATGGCTGCTTAGGTATACCCTCTGCAATGGAGCTCTTATTTTACAAGAATCAATTTTCTTAGTTTCCATTGATCCAAAGCTCTTTTTATAAACTGAATAGAAATAATCAGGATAATTCTTATGCTTTATCACACTGCTCTTTGGGGGTGATTTATGAACCATACAATACTGTAAGGAAGAAGATTTCATTTTCTCTTTTTCTCCTTCCCTTTTTCTTTTCTTGCATTACCAAAGACTCTTTTTCCCTTTACGAGAGATATAGGTTTGTCTCTTCGTGGAAAAAAGTCTTTCGTTCATTTGATAGAACTATCTATAGTTAAATAACTAGCTTATTGGATCTTAGTAATTAAGATAAAACAAATATACTAGAGACCAATTTGTTTTTATTTGGAGTTTTCTATCATTTTAGAAAAGAAGCAAAAGCTTGATCTCAACGAGTCGCACACTAAGCATAGCACTGCTCCAAGATGTTTCATTATTTTTATTTGATCTTCTAGAATTTAAGATTTATGATTGGTTAGATTAGAGAAAGATATTGCTCATCTTAAACAAAGATCCAAATTTTGATCCCCAATACTCCATAGACGGTTTGAACCGCATAATAACAATAATCAATTTTAGCTCGAAGGGTCTGTAGGGGCACTCTACCTTTCATAGCCGATTCTTTCCGGGCTCTCTCAATTCCGTTAAGACGCCCTTTAATTTTTATTTTAACACCTTCTACATTTGCCTTTTCAGCCAGTTGAATAGCTTTTTTCATTATTTTTCTTATTTCAACTCTCTCCTTTAGTTGTAGAGCAATATATTCCGCAAGAATTTTGGGTTCTCTGTAAGGTTTATCCACTTTTTCTATAGAAATAACAAGTTTTCTGTTTACAGAATTAAGCATACTTTGTACAAGCATACTTTGTACTTCCTTTCTTAATTCCTTAATTTCTTCTTTTTCTTCATCTTTTTTTTCTTTTTTTCTTGGCCCTTTTTTTTCGATAAACAAATCGACAAATGCAATATATATATTTACCGAAATCAATTCGGCCTGTTTCAGAATCTCTATACGTGTAATTCCTCCATAACTAGAATTGCTAGAACTTTTGATATGTTGTACATAATTTTCGATGCAATTATATATTCTCTCATCTTCTCGTAGATCTTCGGAATAATCCCTTTCTTCAAACCAAAGGGAACAATGGTTTTGAGTAAAACCAAGTCTAAAACCAAGTGGATTTATTTTGTTTCCCATACATATTTTTTTTGAATACTTTTTTGCAAGTAGTAGTATATTTGCGGCATAAATGGATTATGCTTGCCTCTATTTGGATATTTTGTTTCTATTTTTTGACCATTATAAATCCGTAATGTATCTTTTATCGTAATCCAATGTTTCATCGTACTGTAATGTAATCGGGAGTTGAATTAGAGAAATCCGATGATGTATCGTAAAATAATGTAATACTTATATGACAAGTGGATTTCTGTATTGGATAACCACGACCCCGAGCTCTAGGTCGAAATCTTTTCAAAATAGGACCTTCATTCACTTCAGCCGCAAGGACAGCTAAATAGCACTTATGTATACCCATAAATGAATATGCATTTTCGGCTGCAGAAACAAGTACTTTGTATATGGGCTCACATGCTCTATAATCCATGAAAGTCAATATCGCAAGTGCCTGTATATAGGTAGAATTACGAAGTAGATGGGCTACTCTACGCGCTTTATTAGAAGACATACGTACATGTTTAGCTACAGCTCGTATTCTTATAGTTGAATTTAAATCTAAATTCCTATTTTTAAATATAAATTTCATCTTCATCCTCCATAATGAATTAATGTATACTATTTACAACGAGACTTTTTTATCGTTTCTCTCTCTCTCTTTTTTTTTTATTTTGTTCCTTTTATCTTATTTTTTTTTTTTATCGTTTTTCGATTTTTTATCCTTTTTTGCATGTCCCTGGAAAATGGAAGTAGGTGCAAATTCTCCTAATTTGTGGTTTATCATACCATTTGTTATAAAAATGGGTAAATGTAACTTTCCATTATGAACAGCAATGGTATGACCAATCATTGCGGGTACAATGGCAGATCTCCGAGACCAGGTTACTATTATCTTCTTCTCTTTATTCATGTTTAGATTATCTATTTTACTTAACAAATCATTAGATACAAAAGTATTTTTTCTTAGTGAACGTGCCATGGTTAATTACCTTTCTTTTTATTGATAGAAAATAAAAAATGGATTTACAACTATTCCTACTTACGTCGACGAAGGATTGAAACATCGCTATATTTATTTCTCTTCCGACTCTTTCTTCCAAGTGCGCTATAGCCCCAAGGGGTCAGGGGTTTTTTTCTGCCAATTGGAGCTCTTCCTTCACCACCCCCATGAGGATGATCCACAGCATTCATAACTATTCCTCTTACTTCAGGACGTTTACCCAGCCAACGTTTTGACCCAGCTTTACTTAAAGTTCTATTTTTCCATTTAACGTTGCCTACTTGTCCAATTGTTGCTGAGCAGTTCTCAGATATTAAACGAACCTCCCCAGATGGTAATCTTAATGTGGTCAATCGGCCTTCTTTTGCGATCAATTCTGCCACAGCACCCGCTGCTCTAGCTAATTGTCCGCCTTTTCCGACTTGTACTTCGACATTATGTATAGTCGTGCCTAAAGGTATATTGGTTGAAGTAGACCTTTAATTTGTAAAAATCCCTTCCCAAACTGTACAAGCCTCTCTCAGGGCATACAGCTTTCTGGATGTGAATAAATGTTATTCTTAATCTATTTTATAGAGAGATTAAAGATGAAGGGCATACTTGAAATTCCTTATGTCCTTATTCTGTACATCCTAGGTTTTTTTATTCCATCATCTGGCTTATGTTCTTTTTTCATGTAGCATTCAGAATGAATGACTTTATCAAATTACGTTAATGCTTTCGCATCTTCCGGATAACGTAGGAGGCATTTGAAATAGAGATTTTCTTTTTTTAGAAAAAAAAAAATATTTTCACTGTTCAGCTTCGAATCTGCCTTTGACCATCAAATCAAATGTGAGTTACTTGTTTTTCTCTTCATAACAAGGGTTCCTTTACCTTAGTTGTTTCTGCTTCAGACAATTAAGTCTTCTCCATATTATCATATCTCTGGAGTCAATAATTAATTCCAGAAACTATTGAACTCAATCACCCGCTGCTCTTTATCCTCAGTTTCCCTTTGGGATTGATCCCATCAAACTATTCTAGTCGGATCAGTGATAGATTTTAAGGTTTTGCTGTAAACCCAATTGGTTATTTCCAATTACGTAAATTAATAATTCAAACCGCACTCAAAGGTAGGGCATTTCCCATTGATATGGGAGCTCTTGGACCGGAAAGAATAGTATCTCCAATCATAACCCCTCTCGGATGCAAAATATATGTCTTTTTACCATTTCTATAGTGCACAAGACAGATATATGCACTTCTATTAGGGTCACTCTCTATTGTTACAATTTTTCCTAGTATGTTTTTTTCACTCCGTCGAAAATCAATTTGACGATACAGACGCTTGTGACCTCCTCCTCTATGACGTATGGTAATAATTCCACTGTTATTACGACCTTTCCCACAACGATGCCGACCGGAAGTCAATTTCTTTTGTGGATGAGATTGGACTTTTTCATCAAAACTTGATAGAGATTTATCACGTGTGCCCGGAATAAAAGTCCTGTACGAACGGGTGTTCATGTTTGGCAATTAAATAAGTTTCATTTTGAAGGAAAAAGTGGAATAGAATCACCTGGTTTTAGTGTAATAATCATACGTTTATAATGCATTCTATGTTTCATTATTTGTTTTCTATTTCCTCTTTTTTCTTTCTTTTGCGGGGGTCGATAACTATTGATTCCTATTACTTTCACATTGAAGAAAAGTTCAATCCAATTTTTGATCTTTGTTTTATTCGATCCCGAATCGACATTTAAAATATATTGATTTTTTTCAAAAAGACTAACACTTTTCTGTGTAAGTACTAAATCTAGACATTGAACTTCATACATAAATATTTCTCCTTTACTATCATTTACAAATAAACTACAAATGCCTACATCCACCTTTATTAATAGTTCAATAAATAGAATTAAACTATAGTTGTATATGATACAGACTACATAGAAAATTCTGTTTTGAAGATATTCTGATTTGGGTAACCGAGTTCTATTGAATTGAAAAAGAAAAAAATGTTACGTCTATTAGATCGATTAATGTAAATTATCTAATAATAAAAATATATTGATATAAATGATATCTATAAGGCGGCATAGATCGATATGAATATTCCGATCCACTTTCTCTTCTACTATTGAACTCTATATATGATGAATAATATTGTATTGTGAAATATTCCATGAAATAAAATTAGCTTCTTGGATGCCTTGATGGTGAAATGGTAGACACGCGACACTCAAAATGTCGTGCTAAATAGCGTGGAGGTTCGAGTCCTCTTCAAGGCACACATATTGTAATGCCTATTGAATGAACAATTGTTGTTTTGAAGGTTTTGCAAAATCCGGACCAATCGAATTTGAACAAATAATATATAGAAAGAAGCAAATGAAATATTTTTTCTTCGGAAAGTATACTAGGTATAACCTAAATAAAATAAGTAAAATAAATAAAGAGTAAACATAGTAGAGAATATCTCATCAAGTTCAAGAGAACTGACTTGGCTCATATTTATTACTATGCTTACTCTTACATAAAATATCAATTTATATTGAAATTAATTAAAGATCTAGGCTTTTTTTTTCTTATTCAATCCTTCCGCTAATAAGCAATCAATGTCATTTGTAGAAAGCCATTTTGTTTTTACCAATGTATCGATCATTTGTTTAAATAACATTCTATTAGAGAAGAATAAATTTGATAAATATTCATGACTTTCGGATAGAGTCTTATAAATAAGAGATTCATTAGATAATAAATCTCTATTTTCCCTTTCTCCCTTGAGCAAACGTTGTTTAAATTTATCATCCCGTGTTTTTTCACGGAACCAACGTTCACTTACCACCGATTGGGGATAGGGTAATACACGTCTCAATCGGATACCAATTTCTTGAAAGCGTTTGAAAGTTTCAAAATGTTCTCTTTCTTCCATTTTAATGCTAAGAGGTAAATCGTCATCATTAGTCTGAATTTTCATTTCTAGGGCTATTTTTCTCACCCTTTTACGCTTTCGAATAGCTTTTAACGATTTTTTAATACTGACATTTAGCTCTCTTGTTTTAGAATAAGTAAGATAAATACTCTTCACGATTTCTTTAGAAACCAAAAGTTCTCTTCGTTCAAAAGCAGGGTGCTTATTTAGAAAGCGAATACTCACGGGATCCCAAAGAAATCGACGAGCCAGACAGATTACTGGTGTATTTAAAGGTTGATATTCCAGTGCATACTCTTCTGTGTCAAATTGATATATTCCCAGCCTTTGAAACTTTTTGTATAATAATTTTGCTTCCCAGTAAGCAGCTGTCTGTCTTTCTACAATATCGTCCTTCCCACCATAAACAGGCCGTAAGTCGGGGCCAGACATCAGAAATTTCTTCCAATACAAGCTAGAAAGACGGGTCGGTCTTTCTTGAAAGCTTCCAAACAGATGAAGATAATCCAATAATGGATTTTCTATTGTTATATCTTTGATATGCTCAAATCGATTGCTGCGAATAAAACTAAAACGCCAGGTCCTAGAATCACAAACTATAGGAGTTTCATCCTCTGTTCCGTAGGAATTTCTTAATTCTTTAGATAAAACGATTTTATCTAGTAAAGAAGATAATCCTTTTTGCATCGTATCTTTTTTGAACTGAGGAGCAATTGTGATGGAATCAGAATTACCCCGATATATTGCCAACGATGGAAACTCTTCCAGAAGACCCTGTAAAAGATTCGAAGCTAGAATGAAATCATTTTCAATAAAAGGATCAAAAGGACTCCAATTCTCTCTGTTTGATTCCGATAAAAACCAACAATCTTGCGCTACTGATCCGGCCAAGCAACCCAAAATATGATAGAATACGGTGAACTCTTTCGCAGCTGTTCCGGCAATTGAAGGTTCTAAATACCATTGATGCAAATAATTTGCCCTTCGACCCTGGAAATCTAGATTAAGCCTTAGGGAATTTTTTAAATACGTTAGTTTATTTTGTATAATGGCTTTTCCTATCTTATAGGGAAGTCCTTGAAAAAATTCACTGAATTTCAGATTATAATTGCAAGGACCCCAATTTGATCTATACAAAGCTACTCCAATTATATCATTGTCTATAGCTGAAGTATTTTGGCTCATGCTAATTAGAAATATTTCATCAGCAAGTTTTGCTAGATCTTGCGCAGTAAAGCCTTTGGTAGTTAATCCAAATTCATCATAGCAGTTCCATTCTTTTTTCAAGTAGAGCCCTTTGTTACGTAAAAGCAAAGGAAATTCTTTTTCTCGATATGGAGCAGGCAACTTTTTAGTATTAATAAATGTATCGAATCTTCGTTTACTACGAGGAGGACTTATTAGAACTGGATCAATTTTTTTTGGAATATCAGTTGAAGCAATAACAACAATATTTTGTTTTATGGTGGTTTCTTTTTCACCATCACTCGGATTATATGGATCCCCAAGGAGTTCTACCAATAATGCAAGAAGGTAATAGTAATCATTCAGTTCATGAATGCTTGGAATCCATATGACGCAAGGAGACATCAATTTTGCCAATTTGAGTGCAAATTGGAATTGGATTACTCTTCTCGCAAAATACTCTGGAGGGTTAGGATTCTCCCTTCGGCTTCGGTCATACAAAAAGTTATGAGGTTTTTTTTCATAATGCTCATTCTCATGTATGTCTTTTGGCCTGCCTGACCAGCCGAGAGACCTGAGGATATTTTCATGCTCAAGGTATGATTGTTTAGCCGAAGATGTATACTCGGGTTCATAGCGAGACAGAAGTTTCTGCTGCCTCAAAAAACTTTTAGGAGATATTCTTATTAAAGGTAAATAAGAATCTGCTGCTAAACTTTTAGCCAAGTACGATCGTCCAGTTTCCTTAGGCCCTATCAATAAAATTCGATTCGAAAAGGACGGTACTGGGTAGAGTGGGTAGAATCTCACGTGGTCATATAAAGATGGGCGAATTGGTACGGAAGTCATCTTCTGATAAAAAGCAGCGAAGATCGGCATTTCTGCTAAAAACAATGAATTTAATTCGGAATTCATTAAGCCTATTCTAAGGCCTCGCTGAATAAATTCAGCTAAATATCGAAAGTAAAGAAGTCCTGGCTGTTTTCTTGTTTCCAATTCATGAAACAAACCAATAGGGGGGGTTAACTTCGATTCAAATTGAGAGATTTGTTCTTGTAGTAAAAACAATCGATTTTCTCTCAAAAGGAAGTCATCTACTTCAAATTCGTACAAAATTTTTTTTACAAGTGATTTATATTTCCCACAGTCTCCAGAATCCCGCTGGAACCAAGGCAACGAGAACCAAGAACGATATGAAAATTGAATATTTTTTACATACCAAATTTTCAATAGTAGAAATAATCCTATATCATCAGGATCCGACTCCATCTCGATATAGTCCACAAATGTAAGCCAAGAACCATACCAATTTAAATTAGAAAAATTTCTAAGTCTTTTATAAGATCTAATCATTTCTCCTACTCTCTCGGAGCAATGGGAATACTGCAAAAATCTGATCAGATAGAAGTTCCTATAGAACTGAATCAAGAATAAGGGAATTATGGAGGAAATATAAAAGAAAAATCCAACGAAGATACAAAGAAAAATATCATATTCCCGAACATTTTGTATATATTTCCATGTATCAAATGATATTGATAGATCCTTTCCCTCAAGTGCTGCTTTAAGTACTTTTTCATTTGCTACTTGCCAATATTTGTCAATATTCCAGCGGGATAACATAAGATTCAACATCGGGAGAATTTGATCATTCAATATCGGGAGAATTTGATCATTCAATATCGGGAGAATTTGATCATTCAATATTGTGAGAATTTGATTCTTCAATATTGTGAGAATTTGATCAATTTTATTTCTAAATTCCCACTTTAGAAGTGTCCAAAATTGATGATAAAGTGCCCACAAAATATTCAAATTGTGATTCCAATTTTGCCTAATATTGTCCGGCATTGATACTAACTGATCAATACTATTTATTGTTATTTCCGGAAAAGTAGCTAAAAATAGATTTTTAGTATATTTCCACCCTGTGGAAGTCAAAAGCCACAACCATGACCTATATGTTTGAAACAAACCCCATTTCTCAAAATTAAAATTTATTTCATTAAAAGAAATGAGAAACTTTAGTTTTGAAAAGAAAAACTTTAGTTTTTCTTTATTAAAAAAGTCACCTATGTCTTTGACTTCAATAAAGTCACCTATGGCTTTGTCTTCCATAAAGTCACCTATGGCTTTGTCTTCTATTATGTGTTCTAAACTTTCTGTTGAACTATATTTTTCTTCTTTTTCTACAATTTTCTTTATTCGCAAAAATATTTCGGACAATACATCATCTTGATAAGATTGAGTTTGAATAAGATCTATGTTGGAACTAAAACTGTTTTTAGAATACTGACTAGAGGTCTTTTCTTCTAAATCTGAACTATTTAAAAAAGGATAGCAAGAGTTTTTGTCAAAATTGACAATTTGTAGGCTTATTAAAGGAGGTTTAGAAATATCTTCAATCGATAAATTGATATTTCTACGAAGAATAGAATTCAATTTATCCAGTAAATTAGACGATTTATGCAAATCATGAATTAGCACTTTGTCACGTAAATATTTATCCAATAATATATTGACTTGTGACTTTATGAGTGAGATAGTTTCTTTCTCTGAATACACAGCTCTCATTTCACTAATAGAGGAAGAAAACAGATTGTTATGAATGGGAACTAAATTTAATAATTGTCCATAGGTTACATTCTTATTTTTGATATTAATCTTTCCCATGTAAGAAGCCAATCTTTTTTTATAAAAAAGACGAGGACGGTGTAAATAATCTAAAAATTCAAAGGTATTTGCTTTGTAAAAAGAAGCTCTCAATGAATTTTTATTAGATAGTTTTAAAGGATTCAACCAATTGTCTTGATTATCGAATATTTCCGAAAGACCCGCGTTATTCAATAATTCCAATAATTCCATGTAATTTTTTCCATTATCGAAGAAGTCAATAATAAATTCAATTATTGGTTTTTTCTCATTCAAATCTAATGTTGGTTTATTGATCGAGAATTCAAGATTAGGAATTGATTTAGATTTTATTTCATTTTCATTAAGCTTGTCCCAGACATTTCCATTAAGCTGTGTCCCAGAGAATTTGAGAACTATTAAGATTGTCCCAGAGAATTTTATTAATTTTACTATCCAAAATTGGTCCAAACCAACTCCAATGTTGAGTAATCGATAATTCAATTGGATCTAACACTCTCTTTTTGAAATTGTTTTGTTTGGAAATGGACAAGAGATATTCTAATCTTTTTTGAAAGTATTCGATCTGAATGGATAATACAAAAGCGTTTAAAAAATTTGGATTTCTCAACTCAACAGGTCGAAAAAAAGGGCGCTCCAAATATTCTTTCTGACATAGTATCCAACTTGATGAATACTGGTTAATTGCATCTTGCGTCACATTATTCAAATTGCGACTTAATGTTTTGATAAAATAGATGAATTCCAAATAATATTTATTCTTATTCAATACTTTCTGTAATTCCAAAGAATATTTTTGTAATTCCATATAGTATTTATTCTTATTCAATACTTTCTGTAATTCCAAAGAATATTTTTGTAATTCCACATAGAAATATCCCAAATAGTTATGTAATTCCAAATAGTATTTATCTAATACTTTTTGTGATTCCAATTTATTCTTATTTAAGACTTTCTGTAATTCAAAAGAGTATTCATGGAATGCCAAAGAGTATTTATGGAATGCCTTTTGTAATTTCAAATAGTATTTATTCAATACTTTCTGTAATTCCAAATAGTATTTATTCTTATTCAATACTTTCTGTAATTCCAAAGAGTATCTTTGTAATTTCAAATAGTATTTATTCAATACTTTCTGTAATTCCAAATAGTATTTATTCTTATTCAATACTTTCTGTAATTCCAAAGAGTATCTTTTTAATTCCATATAGTATTTATGATATTCCAAATAATACTTCTGGAACGATTCTAAATCGTCTAATACAGTTTCGGATTTTAAATCGTTCAATACAAAATCTTCAACGTTCTTCAAAAAATCGAATTTATCAATTTTCACATGCTCGTCAGCTTGAATCTTGTCTTTATTCACTATTTGAATTTTATTCACTATTTTATTCAATATTAGTTGTTCAGTGTTATCATCTTCTGATGTTTTCTTTTTTTCAAAAATATTGAGTACTCTAAGGAAAGAATCATGCGTTAATTCATCTCTGTAATTGAAGAAGTAATTAAAGCACTTCAATAAAGTCTGGTTGAATAAATGTAATTCATTCACACGATGATCGATATCCACGTCAATTGCATCATTAGGGTAAGAAATATGATTAGGCCTAGTTATTGATAGAGTAAATTGATCCGTTATTTTAAGAACAAATTGTTTCAATTGAAAATCATCGTTTAATGCTAATTGTTCTTTATTTTGATCACAGGATGAGGGAGATCTTGAAGATGAATTCTTATTCATAAATCGAATACAATTGAATTGGTTTATATCTTTGCTGATGTTCCATTCGGGATCTGGTAAAATATCATAATTTACAGGAGGATTTTTAAGAAATGTTTTAACCTTCCATAGATCAACGATTCTATTCTTTTCTAATCCCCTGAAATATTGAAAAGCGTCTTGTCGCTCTTTCAACAATTTAAATTTTTCACTCGGTTTATTAGTATAATTAATACTTATACATGATTCATCTATTGACAAATGCTCAAACAACCTTTCAAAAACTTCCGACTCTGAAAAGGAAAAAGATTCTCTTGCTTGATCTGATTCTTCTTGGAACATTTTTTCTTGTTCCATTTCTTGCGATCTTTTCTCACATAGTTTCTTTATTCTTCGTAGCCCTTCTTTGTATCTTTCGATTTCTCGAACTCTTTGTTTCCTTTCCCTTTCTAAACTTTTGAATTGTTCTGGTTCTGAAGAGAGAGCGAATTCTTCTTCTACTTGAACTAGTTTTTCTTCTAATTGTTCGATTTTGTTTTCTAGTTCCTCAATAACTTTGCTTCGATGACGATAAAGTATTGATTCTTTCCATTCATAAAGGTTTTCAGGTTCTGTTTCAGGTTCCCAATATTCGTTTGGAATTGAATTAAAAGATGAATCAATCTCCCATTCGATACCATTAGATTCTTTTTCCAAAGGGCTTTCCCAATTTATTGTTTCTTGCTTCTCTGATATTCTATTTTTCTGATTCAGATTTGTGTTAGAACTGGATAAAATCCAAACATGTTCTTTTGGATTGAGCAAGCAACGTTGATATCTCCTTTTGGCTTTTGGCGAAAACATAAAAAGATGCGGAACGAGCAACAAATTTTCCTTTCTAGCTCTAGCTCCAAGATGTTGTACAGCTGGAAATATCTTCATCAAATTATATGATGATTTATTTCTTTCAATTAAGGCTCGAGTATTTAAAAAAGAGAAAAGTAATGGTAATGCTATTATCATTACAGCTTTTATTGCTTGACCTTTTAAAATAAATATACGTATATCCCGTATAAGTAATGTACTAAGAATCCGAAAATCAAAAAGCTTAACAACACTTTCTCGACCAGAAAATATTTGACTTAGCAATCTCACCAAATTGGATTCGTTCCATGGAACGAATATTTCCATCATGTAATCTTGAAATTTCGACTGAACGCTAAAGAACCAAGCTATTTCTTGGGTCTTTCCAATAGGATCCGTAGACCACGGTTTTTTTCTGTTCATTATGTTGTTTTGTTCTATAAAAAAATTTAAATTATTACTTATTAAAAATAATTATAATAAGTAAGAGGTAGTTAATACAACTTATTCAACTAACTATTGAATAATTCGTCAAAAAAAAGTTGATTGTTATTGAGATAGAATTGAATTAGTAAATAATACAATATTTCAACATTAATATTATAACAAATATATTATACGAATACGAAGCCAAATATACCAAAAATAGGATTTTTATGCCCTATTTAGAACAATAGATATATAGAAAAGAACGTAATTAATTAAAGAATCTCTATTTATACGATCTTATCTATCTGTATTATTCATTAATTAGCATTTTGTCCTACAGAAATTGCTAACAATCCCAAATCTATTTTTTGTTGAAAATGAGAATTCAATTGGTTACCATATTGATTCTAATAAAATCACTTTACCATAGCATCCATGGCTGAATGGTAAAAGCACCCAACTCATAATTGGGAAGTCGCGGGTTCAATTCCTGCTGGATGCACAATAAGCAGTTATTACACTCTGCTCACAATATTTTTGAGATGAAAGAATCGCAGCAAGGTTATCTCGATTCAATTCAGTATCGAGATTAGATTATCTCCATCCCTGTTTTGTAATTCTTAACTATCTCTTTTAATCTTAAATAGAAGTTAAGAATTACAAAATATTTTCAAATATTTGTAATTCATTTACGCACGTTTGAACGACTTTTTATCAGATAGAAAATCTATATTTTGGTACAAAATGAACTTCTAATTTAACGATCAAGTTGATTTTGTAATTAGAAGTTCATCTTATAATTTCAGCCTATTCCCTGCGATTTTAAGAATATGAATATTAGGGCAATTCTGACTTTTTTGAGTTAGTAAGTAAGAAAAATTCTATAGAAAAAATCTCAATCTCTAAAATAATGTATCCTGGGCAATTGCAATAATTGGATTCATTATTATTCCCAGTAAAGTAGATGCTATTACACATATAATCATACTAAATTCGATATAATTTTTTGAGATTGAAGAAGATAATCTATAATTTTGCACGTAGGGAGTTATTTCTTTGTTTCTTTCAGTCATTAATAACTTAATTATTTTCAGATAATAATATATGGAAACAACACTCATAAAGAGTCCTATCGAAACTAATAAATAGGAGCCTGCTTGCCATCCACACCAGAATAGATAAAGTTTTCCAAAAAAACCTGCTAATGGAGGAATCCCCCCTAGAGATAGCAGACATAAAGATAAAGACAAAGCTGAAAAAGGGTCTTTCATATATAATCCTGCATAATCCCGAATGTTATCTGTTCCTGTACGTAGACTGAATAATACAATACAAGCAAAAGTTCCTAAATTCATAAAAATATAGAGCAGCATATAAGTTATCATACTTGCATATCCATTGTTTGAGTCTTTATCAATTATTCCAATAAGCATATATCCAATTTGACCTATCGATGAATATGCAAGCATACGTTTTATACTTGTTTGAGTAATAGCAATTAAATTTCCTAATATCATGCTAAGAATAGCTGATATTTCCAAAAGAAGATGCCATTCGTTCAATGAAAAATAAAAAATAATGTCAAAAATTCTAGTGGCTAAAGCTGAAGCAGCTACTTTTGAAATAACAGAAATAAAAGCAACGACTGGAGTGGGGGAGTTAGAGTCGAAAAGAGGAATTTTCCCTCCTTTCTCTCATTCAGAACCGTGCATGAGACTTTCTTCTCGCACGGCTCCTAAGTGATAAAAAAATGAGCATAATCGTTTGATTCTCTTTTTTTTTTTTATTACCTTCCTCGTGTATGTATAAGATTGAATCTATTCAATTGATATAAAGAATAACTAATCCTTAACTTTCCGAGGAATCCTTACTCAGTGGTTATTATGGTATGGTCAATCTTTTTTTTTTTTTTCTTATTTTTTAAGTTCAGTTATGAAAGAGTTAAAAAGAAAAAATAAAACCATCTGATTTAAATCGTTCTGAATAGTCATGAGATGCTCATCTTAGGGTAATCTTTTTGTCGACGGATGCCTTCTTTTTTACACTCGTAGTTTCTGAAGAATGAAAACTTACTATATAGCATCTACGTTAAGAATAAAAATATTATACACGTCATTAATCTGATCCTTTGTAAAAACTACCCGTAATAATTAATTTGTAAAAGTTATTTATTCAAATCAAAAAAAAATTCGTTTGTTTCTTACTTTGCTTTACCTTAATTCAATTCAAATTTTTGGTAAAAGTTATGTCTTAGTCCAAGTGGGAATAACAATCTTTTTTCCACATGTCTATAGAGTTTCTATTTGTAAAACGAATCGCACTCCTTCATATACATCGGGGGTCCATTGATGAAAAGGAACTAAAGAAAGCTTGAATGCAATTCCTACCGTTATAGAGAAAAGTGCAATCCAAATTCCTGGAGAGTTATACATTTGTGTATTTATAAGACCATTGGCTATTTCTTGAATTTCAATCTCACCTCCAGATAGACCATATAGCCAAGAAAGACCATAAGCAAGAATGGAAGAACTTGTTCCACCCATAAGTAAATATTTCATAATAGCCTCATTAGACCGTACATCTCTTTTGGTATATCCAGATAATAGATAAGAACATAGACTTAAACATTCTAAAGATACGAAGATAGTTGTTAAATCATTAGCACCACATAAAAACATTCCTCCTAAAGTAGCTGTTAATATGAATAACAAAAACTCTGTTACAGCCATTTCTGTACATTGAATGTATTCCACGGATAGAGGAATACATAAAGTGGAACATAATAAAATGAGAAACCGAAATATTTTATTAAAATTGTTTGTTTGGAAATTACCAAAAAAACTGATCGTAGGTTCTTCTCTCCATTGAAATAACAAAAAAGCTATGCTTAGCACTAAACTTGTTAAAGAGATGAAATAGAACCAAGTTGTCTTTTTCTGATCAGAAATGAAATCGATTACTAGAAGAAGAAATAGGCCAAAAATAAGGATGCATTCTGGAAAAATGGAACTTCCATAGAAGAGAAGCAAATGAAATTCTTTCATAAAAATGATTTAAAGGTATTAATTGAAAATGCATTTTTCATTTTGTCCGGATCATTAGTTAGTAACTTCAATTAATATTTAAGCAACATTTTCTTTAGAATCTCCTTATTATCATTTATCTATGATTTCTTTTTCATTCTTCTTTTCCTTTCGTTTTCGTTCCAATAAAATTTTGATAAAGTAAGTTTTCTTTTATTGATCAGAATGGAATAGATCTGTAGATCTATTTTATATAGTTAATGGATTAACGGTAATGTGCAAAAGCTTTATTGGATTCTGCCATTTTATGAATCTCTTCCTTCTTGCGTATAGCATTGCCTTTCTCTCTGGCAGCATCCATTATTTCGTAACTCAATTTGAATTGCATATTTGGACCAGAACGTTTTCGGGATGACTCTAATAACCAACGAATAGCAAGTATTTTTCCTTCTTTCTCTTTTATTTCAATCGGAACTTGATAAGTGGATCCACTTACACGTTTTGATTTTACTATCAATTTGGGAGTTAATTTGTCTATTGCTTGACGTAGAACAATTAGTGGATTTTTCTCTGTTTTTTCGTGAATCTTTTCTAGAGATTGATAAAAAATTCGATAAGCTAATGATTTTTTTCCGTGTTTAAGAATACGGTTAACGACCATGTTAACTAATCGATTATGATAAATCGGATCAAATTTATCAATTTTCTTTTCTACAGTACTTTGACGTGACATGAGTGTGAAAAAGGTTCATAAATTTATTTCATAAAGACTAATCATTACTTATTTCGGCTTTTTAACTCCATATTGTAGGGTGGATCTCTAAAGGCGGCAAAGATCTCCCTCCAAACCGTACATACGACTTTCGTCGAATACGGCTTTCCACATGATTCTATCTGCATATTATATATATGATATAATATATATTCTTATGCATAGAATTATGTTTACTCATTCTCAATTGAGTATCCGTTTCCTTTCTTTTGCTATGATTAGAAATCTTGTATTTTCTATATCTATACGATTAGGTCCTTAGGTTTTAAAAAGAGTATAAAAAAAGGAAAGGGTGTTTTAAATCAATGCTATTTGAATTGAATCTGCTCCAAAAAAGTCAAGACATTTCCAATTTTATATTAACACACACTAAGTAAGGGAAAACTTATCAAATGAATTCAATATTAAACCTTAGACATATATTATCCTTATTGTTTTAGCCTGCTCTAGTCCCCTTATAAAACGTTCGTTATTGGGTTAGCCATATACTTTACATGTTTTTAGCAATTGACATGGCATCATCATAAAATGATACAAATCTTAGATAAGAATATACAACGCACTAGAACGCCCTTGTTTCCGATTTTTGACTGAGACAGCATCTAAGATTCCTCGAATTATGTGATATTTAACACCGGGCAAATCCTTAACTCTTCCACCTCTTACTAATACTACAGAATGTTCTTGTAAATTATGGTCAATGCCAGGTATATAAGCAGTGATTTCATATTTAGAAGTTAATCGTACTCTAGCGACTTTGCGTAAGGCAGAGTTTGGTTTTTTAGGGGTGATAGTGGAAAAGTTGACAGAAAAGTTACCTCTACTGCCACTATACAAAACCGTACATGAGAATTTCACCTCATACGGCTTCTCGTTCAATTCTTTTGAGGACATTTTTGTTTTTCGAGTATTTATATATATATATATTATATATAATATATAAAATATAAATAGAAAAAAAAACTATCCGAATCCTTCGGGGTTCATTCTTCTTTCTCTATTAAAAAGAATGAGAGTGATAATCTTTTTTTTTTATCCATTTTTATTATTAACATGCTCATTTTTTATTGATATCTCGAAATATCATTTTTTTGAATCATAAATTCAATTCAAAATTGACGGGTTAATGTCAGCTTATCCGTGTAGTTATGCATTATTTAACTGGGAATCAATTTGATGAAAAATTTTGACTTTTGTGCTTTGATTTGGGTGGCATGGTTTGGCTACTCAGGATTATTTCGATGGCCTATGATAAAATGGTATAAATAGAATATATGTTCCGAGCGGCTGTGTGCACCAATCGGCAATATAAGGTAAGAAAATCTAGGGAAAGTTTTTGAATTCTATTATGTGCATCTAAATATAAAATGCAGAATAAATATAAAAAGAAAAAAAAACGAACTCTTTGCCTATTTAGTTACAAAATGAAATTTTGTATTTCAATAGAAAATGTCAATTTGTAACTAGTGAAAAAATGATTTCATTCTTTTTTTTACGAGGTTTTGAAAAAGTATGAGAACAAGATATAACTTTCGGGGAATAATGATATAGTTTCGTGGAATTTATCGATTCTTTGGGAATGGGAAGTTCTTACTCTTACAATTTCCCTTCTGGATGAGGATAGGAAAGGGATATAACTCAGTGGTAGAGTGTCACCTTGACGTGGTGAAAGTCATCAGTTCAAAACTGATTATCCCTAGTTCTCTTTTTATTTCTGTTCGCTCTTTTTTATATCGTGAATAAAAAGAGGCTAGGGGGTTTACATTTATAATATATTGAATGCGATTTCTCATTTCCACCAGTAAAAAAGAAAGTATAAAGTTAGAAGATTGATACGTATCAACGTTTTACATTCTATTGCATATAATT
>BSBK01014454.1:35000-52354 GCA_027943335.1 Chamaecyparis obtusa
GAATACCAGAAGAGAAAGTGTCCCTAAAAGAAAAGTGATTCCCGTAATTGGCATATATTTCCTCAAACCACCCCATAAGAGCCATATTCTGACTTTTACTGGGGCAATATCCAACAATGGGTTCCAGTGGAATGGATGACTGAATCCGGATCCTAGGAACAATAATGCCTTGGAATAAGCATGTGTAATCAAATGGAACAGAGCGATTCGATAAGAATCTATCCCTAGAGCTAACATCATGTAACCTAATTGAGACATAGTAGAATAAGCCAAGCCTTTTTTAAGATCTTTTTGAGCGAGAGCCATAGTAGCTCCCAATAGAGCTGTTATTCCACCTATCCAAGAGATAAGATACATTATTAAAGGTAGAGCTTTAAAAAGAGGAAACAACCGAGCTACAAGAAAAAATTCCTGCTGCTACCATAGTAGCGGCATGTATAAGAGCTGAAATAGGAGTAGGCCCTTCCATAGCATCAGGTAACCATACATGAAGTGGAAATTGTGCAGATTTGGCTACTGGACCTAAAAATAAGAGAAAAGCACACGAAGTAAAAAAGAGCGAACCAACCCCATCAACGGCAGTCAATTCGTTGAATTTTTCAAACAAATATTGAAATTCAAAACTACCTGTTACCCAATAAAAAACCTAGGATTCCTAATATGAGTCCAAAATCCCCTGCACGATTAGTTATAAATGCTTTTTGACAAGCATTAGCCGCGCTGGGTCGCGTTAAACCAGAAACCTATCAATAAATAGGGAGCACATTCCTACTAATTCCCAAAAAAAATATATTTGTAATAAAATTAGGGGCTAATAACTAACCCCAGCATAGAAGCATTGAAAAAATTAAGGTAAGCGAAAAAACCTCACATATGTTTTATCATGCGACATATAATTATCGCTGTAGATCATAACCATGGTTCCAACTGTTGTAACTAAAACTAACATAATGGAAGTAAGTGGATCAATCAAATAGCCTAATTCTAATGAAAACTTATTATTGATAACCCAGGACCAGAAATACCGATAGATGGGACCGCCCCGGTAATCTGTTGCAAGAACAAATTGAAAGAAAGAAACATAGCTACGCTTAACAGAAAAATGCTAATAAGAGCCCATGGGTACGGCGAACACTCTTAGTTGCTCCTGGAAAAAAAAAGGATCCTAATCCGATTGGTACAGAAGCTGAAAGCGAGAAGGAAAAGGTACGACCCCGAGCATATTTGTATATTAAATTCCATAGGAAGATTAAATCATTATTCTCAATATTTTGATATTCCACATTCTTGGTTTCCAATCCACTAGACCCTGAGAGAATAAAATAAAAACGATAGATCATAAATAAACAAGAACGATAGAATATGGGATGCAATCCTATCGATTTCATATTTATTGTGACCTTTTTTCATCTTTTTTCTGCAAAAGATTTGCACCAGGTCAATACTGATTACTAATCAAATATTTGTAAGATGAGCAAGAAGGAACTCTTTTTCAGTCTAGGTACTGAGCTATTAGTCATGTACACACACATTCTTATTTTATGAAATTTTCTATTGTAGATCAATAGTAGTATTAAGAATAGAATTGAATAGAAAATTAAACCAATTGGAATTCTTAAGATGAGAAATAATTGAATCTGTTAAAATGACATAGTTTTTCATTTACTCAAAATTCGATATACGTATGTAAGAATTGATAATTGTTATCAATTTGTATCGTGGATCTTCTATTACTAGTAAATATTCTCTAATAAGGTTGCAAAATGCAAGAAAAAAACGATAGAATATTCTATCATTTTTTTCTAAATAAAATGGAACTAAACTATAAAAATGAATTGAATTTAAAGATATATAATATAAGAAGTTTACAAAATAAAAAAATATAGAATATTCAAAAATTTGATATTTTTTTCTAAATAAAATTGAACTATAAAAATATTATGGCTGTACCAAAAAAAACGCACCTCTAAATCCAAAAAACAGCAATCGTAACAAGGTTTGGGAGGAAAAAAGCAAATTCGGACGCAAGAAAAGCTCTTTCTTATGTTACGAGTTATTCTTCTTTAAGAGAGTTTTTTTTCGGTGAGAAGGATGAGGTGAAAATAATAGGACCAAGCCCGAACATACCGAGAGACCTACTGAACCTCCCGAGAGACCTACTAATGGGAAAAAAAACCACAAGGGTTTTTCTTCCTACCTTAGCAAAGGAACGAGATGAAGAAGATCCCCAAAATAATGAATAATTAGAGGAAGTGGTGTAACTATAGTACACCCTCCAAGACCCTAGAGAGGAGCAATGGGAATCTCTAGGGTCTCTTGGACGGTACTTGGAAAGATCAAGGGGACACGGTTCTATAATCCACTACAGCCCTTCTTTTTGATCTTAAAGATCGGGAATTTATTAATCATTCCGTCCATCCCTTTTTTTTCTTTCTCAATGGAAAAGGAGAGTGTATCATTCTTTTGAATAATACCGGGATAAACTCCGACATTCAATCTTGCTGATATGGTAGCTTTATTCTAATTCGATCGAAACGTAGGAATATATAGACCATGAACAAAAAGAAATGGATCTCATTCTTTTTTCTTACTCTAAATTAAATCAATAATATTGAACTTGGAAATATTTTTTTTATGATCAAAAAATTGTCTGTTCGTCCCTCTTTGATTCCTAGAGAACAAAGAGGATCTGTTGAATCTCAAGTATGTTATTTAACCAGTCGAATTCAAAAAACTTACTGAACATTTGGACCTGCACGGAAGAGACTACTCGTCCCAAAGAGGTTTGTGGAAAATTGTGGGTAAACGTAAACGACTTCTGATTTATCTGTTCAAGAAAGATAGACTTCGTTACAAACGTTTAATCGATCAATTAGATATTCGTGGACTGCGTAAATTTTGAACGAAATTTGAAGAAATTATGTTTTATTAAATTCCGGATCCTAATGAGTCATTCTTTCTTTTGTTCTCATTGATTTTTTTAACCGGGGAAGAGTTATGATTATGGTTGCTAGGGAGAAAGACCTCATGATGGTAAGTATGGGTCCTCATCATCCATCAATGCATGGTGTTCTTCGACTTATTGTTACTCTAGATGGTGAAGATGTTATTGACTGTGAACCTATATTAGGTTATTTACATAGAGGTATGGAGAAAATTGCTGAGAATCCGAACAATTGTTCAATATCTCCCCTATGTAACACGATGGGATTATTTAGCTACTATGTTCACAGAGGCAATAACGGTTAATGCACCAGAAAAATTGGAAAATATTCAAATACCTAAAAGGGCCAGCTATATTAGAATGATTATGCTAGAGTTAAGTCGTATAGCTTCTCATTTGTATGGCTTGGACCTTTCATGGCTGATATTGGTGCGCAGACTCCTTTCTTTTATATTTTAAGAGAGAGGGAAATGATATATGATTTATTTGAAGCTGCCACGGGCATGCGAATGATGCATAATTATTTCCGTATTGGAGGAGTAGCTGTAGATTTACCCTACGGTTGGGTAGATAAATGCTTCGATTTTTGCTATTATTTCTTTCCAAAAGTGACAGAATATGAAAGACTAATTTACATGCAATCCTATCTTTTTAAAAACGAGTTTGAGGGAGTAGGCATTATTAGTAGAGAAGAAGCAATAGATTGGAGTTATCAGGGACCCATGCTACGAGCTTCCGGAATCCAATGGGATCTTCGTAAAGTGGATCATTATGAATGTTATGATGAATTGGATTGGGAAATCCAATGGCAAAAAGAAGGAGATTCGTTAGGCTCGTTATTTGCTTCGAATCGGAGAAATGAAAGAATCTATAAAAATAATTAGACAGGCCCTAGAAATAATTACGGGAGGGTCCCTATGAGAATTTAGAGGTTCGACGTTAAATAAGGGAAAAGATTCGCAATGGAACAATTTTGAATCTCGATTTATTAGTAAAAAACCTTCCCCTACTTTTGAGTTATCAAAACAAGAACATTACGTGAGAGTAGAAGCTCCCAAGGGGGAATTAGGAATTTTTTTTATAGGAGATGATAACATTTTTCCCTGGAGATGGAAAAATCCGACCACCTGGTTTTATTAATTTTGCAGATTCCTCCTCAACTGGTTAAAAGGATGAAATTAGCCGATATCATGACGATTTTGGGTAGTAATAGATATCATTATGGAGAGGTTGATCGTTTAAAATGGTGATTAATATAGCAGATCTCGAAGAACAAGCTATCAATTTATTTTCTCGATTGGGATTTTCAAAAGAAATATATAGTTTTATATGGATTTCTAATTGACATAATTATCCTTCTATTGGGAATTACGATAGGGAGTATTAGTTATTGTATGGCTCGAAAGAAAAATATCTGCGGGAATACAACAACGCATTGGACCTGAATACGCCGGTCCTTTGGGAATTATTCAAGCTTTGACGGATGGAATAAAACTACTGCTAAAAGAGGATATTATCCCATCTAGGGGGGATATTTGGTTATTTAGTATTGGTCCAGCAGTAGTAGTGATACCTATTTTTTTAGGCTATTTAGTAATTCCCCTTTGGTCGCCACATTGTTTTAAATTGATCTTAGTAATAGGCGTTTTTCTTTTGGATTGCAATTTCAAGTATTGCTCCCCTTGGACTGCTTATAGCAGGATATGGATCCAATAATAAATATTCTTTTTTAGGTGGTCCTCCGAGCTGCTGCTCAAGCTATTAGTTATGAAATTCCCTTTAGCTTTATGTGTGTTATCTATATCTCTACGTGTGATTCGTTGGAATATGAGATTCATTTTTCCCTCTTTTTATAATAACTAAAAAAGGGAAAAACAGAAGTGAATGGGATGAATATTCCGATCAAAAAAACTAGATAGTCATATGGGTGAGATCAAACAGTTTACAAATCTTGCAGTAAGATGATTAAGTCCCATCCCCCATGTACAAGAGTTGAGAGCATGCACAATCAGTGAAAACTGTGTACCCCAGCTCATATATTAGTCATCGGGGCCCAATAGCGGGGAG
This sequence comes from Chamaecyparis obtusa, assembly GCA_027943335.1. Lineage (NCBI taxonomy): Eukaryota > Viridiplantae > Streptophyta > Pinopsida > Cupressales > Cupressaceae > Chamaecyparis > Chamaecyparis obtusa. The sequence continues at coordinate 40,012 of BSBK01014454.1, forward strand.
GCAAAGGACTAAAGAAAAGTATGAAGTTACTGTCATATATACTAAAAATCAAGCAAAGGTAGATGGTGAGAAACACCAAGATATAAAAAAGATTAGTGAAAAAAAGGAAACTGATATCTAGACCAAAGATATTTCCATAGAAATGGGATAACAATAAGGACTTGACATTGGTAGGGGATGATCAAGTGGTACTTCCCCAAAACCCCGATCTACAATATGTTTTCTATCTACTTAAATCAAAAATGGCTATCCAGAACGAAGTAATCCTTTACACAGTTTTCTTTCTCTGGCAAAAAAAATACTGAAGGTTAAGATAGGTTCAAAAGCTCCTATTATTTGTAGCAGACGGAATCTCATTGGTTCAATTTATGATCTGGTGCTTTTTTTTCTTATTTCTTAATGACCATTGAGAAGCCGTATGAAGTGAAAGTTTCACGTACGGTTTTGGAATAGAGATGAAAACAGTGATGTTTCTGTCGACTATAATTATCCAATAGTTCAAGTACAATTGATATAGTTGAAGCACAGTGCAGATATGGTTTTTTAGGATGGAATTTGTGGCGTCAACCTATAGGGTTTTTAGCTTTTTTCATCTCATCTCTGGCAGAATGTGAAAGATTGCCCTTTGATTTACCCGAAGCGGAAGAAGAATTGGTAGCGGGTTATCAAACTGAATATTCGGGTATCAAATTTGGTTATTTTACGTTGCTTCTTACCTAAATCTATTAGCTTCTTCATTCTTTGTGACAGTTCTTTACTTGGGCGGATGGAACTTATCAATTCCTTTCATACCCATTCTGGAACATTTTTGAATGGGATTCTATTTCTGGAATTAGCGGGGTCGTTAATATAACAATCGGGGATCCTAATTATATTAGCTAAAGCCTATCTGTTCTTATTTATTTCTATCACGGCAAGATGGACCTTGCCTAGGATAAGAATGGACCAATTATTGGATCTTGGTGTGGAAATTTCTTTTACCTATTGCTTTGGGTAATCTGTTACTAACAGCCTCTTTCCAACTTATTTTATTGTAACTAACTCTCTTTTCTTCTTCGTGAAGAGGTTTTTATCAATTTTGCAATATATCCAAATTTGATAGATCAAATCTATGAAGAGAAAGAAATTTCTATGAAATGATTATTCAAGGAGATTTTACACATGTTCTCCATGGTAACTGGGTGTATGAATTATAGTGAACAAGCAATACAGGCTGCGAGATACATTGGGCAAGGTTTTTTTTGTTACCTTATATCACATGAATCGTTTACCTATTACTATTCAATATCCCTATGAAAAAATGGATCCCATCAGAACGATTTCGCGGGAGGATCCACTTTGAATTTGATAAATGTATTGCTTGTGAAGTATGCGTCCGTGTATGCCCGATCAATCTACCTGTTGTGGATTGGAAAGTCGGAATAGATATGGGGAAAAAAACGATTGGAAAATTATAGTATTGATTTTGGAATTTGTATCTTTTGTGGAAATTGTGTCGAATATTGCCCCACAAATTGTCTAGCGATGACTGAAGAATATGAACTTTCGACCTATGATCGTCATGAATTAAATTATGATCATATTGCTTTAGGACGTTTACCAATATCCGTTTGTTGAAGATTTAACAATTCAAACAATTCCGAGCTCAACATAACATATTAACTTAGTATGTCTGAAGAAACTACGGACAAATTTTATGATTCAATAATTTCTACGATTATTCAGATTGCGCTGCGATCAAAGAGTATCTAATAAACAAAATCTTTTTTTTTGACAAATCAGTAATTAATGAATAATTCTATTGACATTCCATTAATAATGTCACATGTGTGGATTGATCGGAATCTATTATTGATCTATAGATTAATTAATCAGTGCCCATATCAAATGAAATTACAAATCCAGTATAGCATATAGGTAAATAGGGTAACTTTTTATTTAGTGAATGGGAGGAAATAATATTCAAACTTATTGTACACATAATGAATCGATCTGAATCGATATATGATATTCTTTTGTTGGCTCCTCTAACGCTAAGTCTTATATTAGGAGGTATAGGAGTAGTATTAATTACTAATATAATTTATTCCGCTCTTTCATTGGGGTTAGTTCTAATTTGTATCTCTTTTTTCTATATTATACTGAATGCGGATTTCGTAGCTGTTGCACAAATCCTGATCTACATAGGAGCTGTTAATATTTTGATTCTATTTGCCGTGATGTTGATGAATAATCCAAAATATCCCAATTATGCCCCTCCCTGGACTGTCGGAGATAGCATTACTTCAATAGTTTGTACAAGTCTTTTTTGTTCGTTAATTACTATTATCTTGAACATATCATGGGTTCGGGAATATCTCTGACTCAAAAATCAGATCAAATGTTAGAACGAGATTTAACAAGCAATATTCAACGTATTGGGGCTCATTTATCCACTGATTTTTTCCTTCCATTCGAACTTATTTCTCTAATTCTTCTAGTTGCTCTTATAGGAGCCATTACTATAGCTCGTCGAGAAGAAACAGTTTGAAAATGAAAGCTCTCGTGCGACATCGTATCATTTTTTTTCTTTCGATAATGGTAAATTAGAAACTATCACTTTTGTTTGTATCTGAAGAGATCAAGGTATGAGGAGTTCCTCTATTATGCTCGAAACATGCGCTTATTTTAGGTGCTTATTTATTCTCTATCGGTATTTATGGACTAGTAAGAAGTCGAAACATGGTTAAAGCACTTATGTGTCTTGAGCTAATACTCAATGCGGTTAATTTAAACCTAGTAACATTCTCAGATTTTTTTGATAGTAGACAAGTAAAGGGGGATATCTTTTCGATCTTTGTTTATAGCTATTGCTGCTGCTGAAGCAGCTATTGGATTAGCTATTGTTTTGGCAATATATCGTAACAGAAAATCAACTCGTATCGATCAATTTAATTTGTCAAAATGGTAATAGAGATCGAGAAATTTGTATACCTATTACTATTCAAATGGATACTAGGCTTGTCTCTCTAAAAATAGATCTAGATCTTTTATTTTCTAGAGATTTCAAATAAGGTATTACGATCAATCAAGAGCATAATTCATATTTAACTCATTATTCAAATGATCTGTTTAACACGATTAGACCAGATTCGGTCAAATCTGTCTGTTTTATAAATCAAACAGATAGAATCCGAATCTATTCATTATATCACCGATAATACAATTATTGATTTGCTTGATATTCATAATATATCGTCATTGGCCATATATTAAAAAATCTTATTCAATGAAACAGTTTTTATAGAGTTCTTAGATTCAATGGCACATTCAGTCAAAATTTATGATACATGTATTGGTTGTACCCAGTGTGTACGAGCGTGTCCCACAGATGTATTAGAAATGATACCTTGGGAAGGATGTAAAGCTAAGCAAATTGCTTCTGCTCCAAGAACAGAAGACTGCGTAGGTTGTAAGAGGTGTGAATCGGCTTGTCCAACGGATTTCTTAAGTGTACGTGTTTATTTATGGCATGAAACAACGCGCAGTATGGGTCTAGCTTACTGATCCATCAAAAAAGAAAAATAGTTAGATTCATCCCATATATATTTTTCATTCTCCTTTTCCTCTTTCACTGATCAAAACCCATACTCGACCCAAAAATGAAAGCATGGGTTTTGATATCGAAAGTCTCCTTTTCTCTTCATATATGCGTAATTTACCTTGGTTAACAATAATTGTTATTTTGCCCATATCTGCGGGGTTTTTAATCCCTTTATTTCCCTATAAAGGAAATAAAATGATTCGATGGTATACTCTAGGTATTTGCTTATTAGATCTTCTTTTAATGACCTATATATTCCGTTATCATTATCATTTTGATAATTCATTAATCCAATTGGAAGAGGATTATAACTGGATAAACCTTATTCATTTTCATTGGAAACTGGGAATTGATGGATTTTCCATTGGACTTATTTTATTAACGGGATTTGTAACTACTTTAGCTACTTTAGCTGCTTGGCCAGTTACTCGAAATCCGCGATTATTGTATTTCTTGATGTTGGCAATGTACAGTGGCCAATTGGGATTATTTGCTTCTCGAGATATTCTACTTTTCTTTCTCATGTGGGAGTTGGAACTAATTCCTGTGTACTTACTTTTATCCATGTGGGGGGGAAAAAGACGTCTCTATTCAGCCACAAAATTTCTTTTGGTATACTGCGGGTGGTTCCATTTTTATCTTAATGGGAGCTTTAAGTATGGGTCTCTATGGATCTCATGGACCAGCATTCGATTTCGAATTATTAGCTAAAAAGATTATCCCATCGCACTTGAAATACTCTTATATTTAGGGTTTTTGATCGCTTATGCAATAAAATTGCCAATCTTCCCTTTCCATACCTGGTTACCGGATACTCATGGGGAAGCACATTATAGTACATGTATGCTTTTGGCCGGAGTTCTATTGAAAATGGGGGGGATACGGGTTGATTCGGATCAATATGGAATTGCTACCTCATGCTCATTCTTTGTTTTCGCCGTGGTTGATTATAATAGGAGCAGTGCAAATTATCTATGCAGCTCTAACTTCTATGGGTCAACGCAATTTTGAAAAGAAGGATAGCCTATTCATCAATATCTCATATGGGTTTTGTAATTATAGGAATTGGTTCCATGACATATACAGGTCTCAATGGAGCCATTTTGCAAATGATTTCTCATGGATTAATTGGTGCTGCACTTTTTTTTCTTGGTAGGAACCAGTTATGATAGATACGTACTCTTTTTCTTGATGAAATGGGAGGAATCGCTATACCAATTCCTAAAATCTTTACTATGTTCAGTAGCTATTTCAATGGCTTCTCTTGCATTGCAGGAATGAGTGGTTTTGTAGCAGAATTTATGATATTTTTGGGTATAATGTACTAATCATAATTATTCTTCGACCTTTCGGATCATTATTACTGCAATAGCGGCAATTGGAATGATATTAACTCCCATTTATTTGTTATCTATGTTACGTCGAATGTTCTATGGATATAAGGTTTTGAATGTCCCGAATCCTTATTTTAAAGATTCGGGACCACGCGAACTTTTTATTTTGATCTGTCTCTTTCTACCAATCATAGGTATTGGTCTTTACCCCGATCTAGTTCTATTTTTATATAATGCTAAGGTAGAAGCTATTTTTTCTCAATCTTTCTATTAATCGTAATCATTTTTTTTGAATCTTCCAAAGGAATTGGAAACTATCGAATAGGCCTAGTTCTTTTTTTTTTTACGAGAAGATATTAATACGAATGAAATAGAGAAAATTGCTCTCTAGTTCGAGTTATTTCAAGTCGTTTTTTTATCCCCTTTGAAATAACTTGGACCAACTCCCTATGGATTCAATAACATAGAATCACTGATGATTATTTATTCGTAATCATCAATATTATTATTAGTTATTTTCTAATCATTATATTATTAAGGTCTACTAATCCTTTTTCATACTTATAAAAGTATATTAAGTATATTAATATATATGCCAGGAACCAGATTTGAACTGGTGACACAAGGATTTTCAGTCCTCTGCTCTACCAACTGAGCTATCCCGGCTGTTCCCCTGTGCATCATACTAGCACAGTAACCAAACTCCTGTCAACTAAAAACAAAAAAGGTAAAAGACAGCATTTGAATGAGTAAAAACAACGATACAAATAAAAACATAATAATATATATATATATATATATATATATATATATTATTATTATATGTTATATACAGTTATATACACAGATGTATATATAAGAGAAGCAGACACAAATTTATCATATAATGATAACTTCTTATGTTCTTAAGAACATATCTAACAAATCGAAAATAAAACAGATAACCTGGGGATAGAGGGACTCGAACCCTCACGATCTATAAAACCAACGGATTTTCCTCCTACTCCAATTTTCATTGTTGTTGACATTGACATGTAGAATTGGACTCTATCTTTATCCTCGTCCAATAACAAAAATGGAATGAAAAATCCTTCAATTTCAATCAATTTGAAGCTAGGCATATTCTTTCAAAACAAACCTAGAACTCTAATCGTTATTTTTGTTTATTGGTGATATATAACGCTTTTTCAAGCGTTCAATAAAATACAAAAGACATTATGTAAATAATGGATTGTATCCAATCCAAATTATGTTGATTCGTTAGAATAGCTTCCGTTGAGTCTCTGCACCTATCCCTTTCTCGGAAAGGAAACTATTGTCTCTAGAAATCGGATTTGGCCTCAGGATTGCCCATTCAAAATATCCCAGGGTTCCCTGGATTTGGATGCTATCACTTGGTAAGTTTCCATACCAAGGCTCAAAAAAATTTAAGTCCGTAGCGTCTACCGATTCCGCCATATCCCCTTATTGTAGAACGAAATCATAATATCCCATCAATTATTGCATTTGCATGAGCATTATATTCTTTTCTGCATTTTTTGATGTAATGTTGTTATCTGTATTCCCATCCTATACCGCAAAATATCCCTTTCTTTATTTAGATCTTATTGAAATCATATTTCCGTTCTATAAATAGAGTCTTTTTTTTTTTTATTTCCAATAATACTGTTCCACCTGGGACGGAAGGATTCGAACCTTCGAAATAACAGGACCAAAACCTGCTGCCTTACCGCTTGGCCACGCCCCATTATTGTTTTATAATAATCAATTCATATAAATTGACGCAATGTTTCATTTTAATCTGAATTGCATTATTTATAATTCGATTCGCTATAATTCGAGCGATTTCGAAGAGATCTTTATAATTTCAGCCAATAAGTATGTGACTGCATACTGCATGCATATGAGCCTGCTTAGCTCAGAGGTTGAGAGCGTCGCACTTGTAATGCGATGGTCATCGGTTCGATCCCGATAGCTGGCTCGTTTTTATTCTTTTCATTTCTTACCATTATCAACCATAGATTGTTAAAATCTATGAAATAAGGAAAAGACTCTTCCTTTTCGGATCGTCGGTCCGCCGGGTCTGTCGTAGCATGATTCGTTTCAACTAGAAACGAAATCAATGATTGAAACATATCTTTTTTTCTCTCTACAATATTTTCAAAATTGAAGATAATTTGTTTTCTCTATAAATCATTCCAATATTCGTGCTGTTTATATTATTCCTCTTTCCAACATTATTTGTTCATTTCTTGAAATAAGGAGTTTTTTATGTCCCGTTATCGCGGACCTCGTTTAAAAATAATAAAGCGTCTCAAAACTTTACCAGGACTAAGTAAGAAAACACCCAACAGAATTCAAAAGCCTATTAAAAAAAAACATTCTAAACCTCTTAAACCTTCTAAATATCCTGTACGTCTAAAAGAAAAACAAAGATTACGTTTTCATTACGGACTTCCAGAGCGCCAATTACTTCAATATGTTCGTATTGCTAGAAGAGCCAAGGGATCAACAGGTCAGGTTCTATTACAATTACTTGAAATGCGCTTGGATAATATCCTTTTTCGATTGGGTATGGCGCTTACTATTCCTGAAGCCAGACAATTAGTCAAACCATAGGCATATCCTGGTCAATGGTCGTATAGTAGATATACCAAGTTATCGTTGCAAACCCCAAGATTTAATCTCTATAAAAGAAAAAACAGGGATTGAGAAATATAATTAATAAAAATATAGATATTTTTCAGAAGGATAAAATGAGGGTGCCACCCCATTTAAATCGGATTAAACAAAAGTCACAATAAGTGGATTAGTCAAAAAAATAATAGATAATAAGCGTATCGGTTTGAAGATTAATGAATTATTGGTCGTAGAATACTATTCCCGTCGAGTTTAAATTATTCCCAATTGAAAGGGAATGAAAAGAAAGGATTTCTGCACATCTGTCCCCTCTGTATGTTTACATGACAATGTCATTGTCAATATTATTCAAAATATTTTTGATTTTCTCTATTCCGAAATGGAAGGAGATTGTGGGAAAATGAAACCATGCTATTGGGTTTAGATTCATGAGAAAACGATGCAAAAAAGAATACGAATATACGGAAAGAGAGGGATTCGAACCCTCGGTAAACAGAAGTCTACATAGCAGTTCCAATGCTACGCCTTGAACCGCTCAGCCATCTTTCCTACACGATCCTTTATTTGTCAACCAAAATGAAAACAACAAGTCTTTTCTAAATTATTAAAGTGATACTTGACTTTTGCATAAGTCAAGTATTTATGAATAAAGACAAAAGAGTATTTTACCAAACTTATTTTCTTCTTATTTCAAGATATTTTCATTTTTCATCGATCTAATCCTATTATTGTTAGATTATTCGGGTTTTTATTGCCGATCCAATTGTGAAATTAAGCCAGATCTATTGATCCATAATGATCCTATATATTAAGAATAATTCTTCGGTCGGTAAGAATTAATGGTACAAATTGTACCATAATGATACAAATTCTATCATAATGACTATATTCTTATATACTCAATAAATTCTATGTTTTAGAATAAAATAAGTATGCACAAACACAACCATCATTTTCTCATTTTATGTTCACCAATTTGCCGTTTACTTACTCGTTTTATCGTTGGGGTCATGAGCAAACGAGCGCGAAACTTCTTAGATTCGCATTATATAGATATAAACATTTTCTCAAATTTTTTTTTGATTGTTCATCAATCAATTTAATGAACTCTTTCAAATATTCCCAATTTTTCTTTATTCAGTTTACATATTTGCGATCATAAGGAAATTGATTTATTATGCTATTGTGCATTGGAAAATAATTTTGTTCATGGAATCATTTTCCGTATGGGGAATGAAAGAAATTATCAAATTTATTAATTAACTATGCCTAGATCTCAGAGAAATGACAATTTTATCGACAAGACTTTCACAATTGTAGCGGATATATTATTGCAGATAATCCCAATGGCTTCAGGGGAGAAAAAGGCATTTACCTATTACAGAGATGGTGTGATTTGATTTTTTGTTCTTTCTACTTTTTCTCGTTTCGAGTAGAATGGCGGATATTTATTAAGTTAAAACTTACGCTTAGTGAAGGTGAGTTTTAGAAATAGAACAATTCTTTCTGTCGTGTATCCCCGATTTATGCAGCCTTAGATGCTTTGATCTTCTGAGATTCTAGTATTGAGCGAAAGGTTATATTCTATTACATAGATGTTAATGATCAAATCTATATGATAGGTGTGCATAGGGGGAAAAAGCACTACGCGTTAAAATCGACAACACAAATGCTTCGTTATAATATGACCTTTTTATGAAGGGCTAGTTAGAATGGTTGAGGCAACAAACATCCATCTCGTTTGTACTTCGGATACCGCTAGAACCATCGGAGACTGTTGAAGTGAATAATTCCCGTAAAAGACAGTGCGTTAAGGACAAAGAAATTGTTAGAGGTTATGTTTTTAGTGCTAAACTAAAATACTTGGTTATTTAGAAAAAAAAATCTTTGCAAGAAGGATAGCTAGAGATTCATTGGAAATACACTAGTTCCTGTTAATTCATAATCATAAGGAAAATCTTTTTTCTTGTCAATTGAATTGATTACTTAGGAGGAGCCGTATGAGGTGAAATTCTCATGTACGGTTTTGAAGCGGAGATCATTTCAATTGAATGAACGACCGTAACGAATGTCAGCTCAATCCGAAGGGGAATATGCGGAAGCTTTACAAAATTATTATGAAGCCATGCGACCGGAAATTGACCCCTATGACCGAAGTTATATATTATATAATATAGGTCTTATCCACACAAGTAATGGGGAACATACTAAGGCTTTAGAATATTATTTCCAAGCATTAGAACGAAACCCGTCTTTACCACAAGCTCTTAATAATACGGCCTTGATCTGTCATTACGTGCGGCTATCTGTACTATAGAATGAATTCGTCTAGTACGAAAAAAAAAAAGAGGCTTTCTACATATGCACCGTCCAAAACAACGGTATTTTATCAGCTGTAGTCAAAAGAATATCCCTCATAGGAGCCCAAATATGAATGGGTAAATATAGCCTGGATAGTCTATGGATAAAAAAATCAATTCAATTGATGGAAGAAAGCACCATAAAGATCAATTATTGAAAGTTCGGGCTGATACGATCAAATCTGCTCATGGGCAAAAATAAGGAATTTATTTATGTAATGTAATAGAGTTGATTTACTAGGTTATTGAGCAGCGGTTGTAGCATCAGATCCTAAAGACGTGAAGTACTTTCCTGGTAGGAAAGTATTATTCAAAATTTCTATACAGAACATAGATAGTTACCTCTTAAAAAGATTTTTATCTGGATAATCTGAAGTAGATCTCTTTATTTCTAATACTTCATCTTTTTAGGGTGGGAGAAAAGATAAAACCTGATCATTTATCGAAAGTGAAGTTTGAAACTCATGTCATTGACCCATTCTGTTCTTTCGGTTAAGCTGAACGTATTTATCCTATTTTGAAAGTTTGGGTAAAGGACTAAAGAATAGTTAATTGAGCCGTATGAGGTAGGAAACTCTCAAGTAACGGTTCTAAGGGAAGAAAACTTTGAGAAGTTGATCTATCCCGACCGAGGAGAACAGGCCATTCAACAGGGAGATCCTGAAATTGCGGAAGCTTGGTTTGATCAAGCTGCTGAATATTGGAAACAAGCTATAGCGCTTGCTCCAAGCAATTATATCGAAGCACAAAATCGGTTAAAGATTACAGGACGTTTTGGAGAATGAAAATCTCCCCACTACTATACTGCGAAATTGTCAAGATTCTGAAATTTATCATACTATTCGAGCGAATTAGCTTCTCTTATTGCAATTGTCATTATCAAAAAATAGAAAATATAAAAAAGAATACTTTCTATAGATTGTTCAAAAAATCTTTTTATGAGTAAATTCCCGTCCAGAAATAGAATTTATGAAAGATTCATTAATATTCATCAATTCAAAGTTCTTTTGAATCATAAAAGTGATTCTGTAACATATGGGTCCAGAGATATGGATAAATAAATCTGGATATGAAGATAAGGATTGTATCATATTGATATATCTTTTTTACCACTGGGCGGAAAAGTTTTATATCTCGTAACGGTCCATTAAGCACCTATCAGATATGTCATAATAAATTTGAACACCTGCCTCAAAGCGACTTCCGTATCATAGTCGCTCCAGTTCTAAACTGGCAAATAAAGAGAGGGACGAGTTTAGAATATATAGAATATATATATATATTTTTTTTTTTTTTTTTTTTCAAAAATTCGGCGGGTTTTTTCTCATGTCTCGTCTGGAAAGAGGAGAACTCAATGACCATTCGTTCACCGGAAGAAGTAAAGATCGTAGTGGAGAGGGATCCTGTTAAAACCTCTTTTGAAAAATGGGCTAAACCCGGTCATTTCTCAAAGACACTAGCTAAGGGACCCAATACTACCACCTGGATCTGGAACCTACATGCTGATGCTCACGATTTGATAGCCATACTAATGATTTGGAAGAGATCTCTCGCAAAGTATTTAGTGCTCATTTTGGTCAATTAGCCATCATATTTATTTGGCTAAGTGGGATGTACTTTCACGGCGCTCGTTTCTCCAATTATGAAGCATGGCTAGGCGATCCTACTCACATTAAACCCAGTGCTCAGGTAGTTTGGCCAATAGTAGGCCAAGAAATTTTGAATGGAGATGTGGGTGGAGGTTTTCGAGGAATACAAATCACCTCTGGTCTCTTCCAGCTTTGGCGAGCATCCGGAATAACTAGTGAATTGCAACTTTACTGCACCGCAATTGGTGCATTAATCTTTGCAGCGTTAATGCTTTTTGCTGGTTGGTTCCATTATCACAAAGCTGCTCCAAAATTGGCTTGGTTCCAAGATGTAGAATCCATGTTGAACCACCATTTAGCAGGGTTACTAGGACTTGGATCTCTATCTTGGGCAGGACACCAAATACACGTTTCTTTACCTATTAATCAACTCTTAGATGCTGGAGTGGACCCTAAAGAGATACCACTTCCTCATGAATTTATTTTAAATCGTGAGCTTTTAGCTCAACTTTATCCCAGTTTCGCTGAGGATTGACCCCATTTTTCACTCTGAATTGGTCGAAATATTCAGAATTTTTGACTTTTCGTGGAGGACTGAACCCAGTAACGGGGGGGTCTGTGGCTGACCGATACTGCACACCACCATTTAGCTATTGCAGTTCTTTTTCTAATCGCTGGTCATATGTATAAAACCAATTGGGTTATTGGTCATAACCTCAAGGATATTTTGGAAGCTCATAAAGGTCCATTTACAGGGGAAGGACATAGAGGTCTTTACGAGATCTTAACTACTTCATGGCATGCTCAATTAGCTCTTAACCTAGCTATGTTAGGATA